>NQII01005631.1:129925-152971 GCA_002778355.1 Clitarchus hookeri | reverse complement strand
GTATCGATTTGTGTATCAAAAATCGATACGAACCATTTAATGCGTCCAGTACAAACATTTGTTCTTATTTTTTTTCACTAAAATAACTAGAATACATAAATATGGGCACGCCATTATTAAAACATTTACACATAAAAAAGAAAACCTGTACCCTAGTAAAATGTTTATACCCAACAAAATATCAAAACACTGCAGAAATTTTATTCGGATATTGTAAATTAATATTTCGAAATTTTTTGAACTCAGAAAAACAAAACAAATGCGCGCAGATGAGGGTTTGAGAAGGGAATAAGATATCTGCATATGTCGGGAGGCATTAAATTCAATTTCACAGTTTTACAGCCTGTTAAAAGAGCTGATACGTAGAAATCCAAACAGGAGTTTTTGAGAGCCACCTTCAGTAGGCATACCGGTCCTCTTAGTCAAAGACTGACAAGGAGATTGACATAAGGTGGCATTATTGAAAATACCGTACTCAAAGTATTTTCTTGCTTTATTGACTATGAGTTTATCTATTTGTTTTAAAAGGGATGGTACTGTTGGTACTAATAGCGTGCAGAATTCTTTTTTTTTCTCTCTGTCCCTAACGTCCAAATAATTATCAAGTTAGGGAACAAATTAATTATTTTGTAATTGTACAAAACATTGTTCAAGTTGTACACATTGTATGTAATGACATATACCTAGGATTAAAAAAAATTCTACACTTCCATATTTAAAAAATTATTTACTCTAAAATCCAAATTTTTTCGGTTTTGCTGCAGCTATAATAATAAATACTCTACTAACTAAGCTGTACTAATGAAAAAAAAAAAAATTTAAACTAATGCCGTGGGCTACCGCTTGGCACAAATGTAATTAACAAAAAACAGTTAATGTATTTTTAAAATGTTAAATGTATTGAAAATATAATTTATATTTAACACTTTTTTTTCATATGTATGACCCATTATTTGGTGATTACATGTGTCGTGCGGTAGCAAACAGCATTAGTATACGTTGTCTTTTTTTTTTTTTCATTTGTACAACTTAGTATTTGTTATTATGGCTGCAGCACTACAGAAACATTTTGGATTTGACATCAAGTTATTCAGAACAATATTATGTGTAAAATAATTCTTTGTTCGAAGAAAATGGCATCACGTACAATGCTCACAAGTTAAACACTTGGTCAGTACAAATATAAAACAATTAGTATTTTGATATCCAACAATTTTTCCTTTCCGTACCCTGTGGACAAGGTCCGTTTTAGGTAGAGTATGTCAAATGTTTGTGGAACAGACACAAAGATACCTGTTAAGGGGATGTGTCACTCGTTTAGCATGAGAGAAGAGTGGAAACGCGACTGCTTCAGTCATTCTTTCACAATTCCCTAGATCACATGACTGACAAAATCACATGGCATTGGAAAGGAATTGACATATATCCCATAGAAGTGCCACCGTATTCTTCTGACCTCGCTATAATTGCATACAATCTATGAGGCTAAAACAGCGTTGTCTGCATCACATGTGGTGTCTTAGTCACCTGAAGTCACACCACGGGTATCTATTGAGCACCTCGGCTTTAGTCTATTCGCGGTTTCTCCACACTTATTGAGTGAAGCCGTTGAGTTGAGATTTTGGCGGCTCTTATAGTCCATACTGTATAAGAAGGCCGTTTTCTGACAGGTCTGCGAAAGTAGCGCCACTGTTTACGTCTGACTACATGTGACTATGTATCCTTCCGCCATCAGCTGGTCCGTCAAGTCGGGGCTGTATTTTTTATCAACACGCTGTCAGCTAATCCACTTGCCATTGTACTGTTATGCTAAACAAATTTTAAGATACTTTAAGACTGATATCTGTCTAAAAAAAATAAGTAGGTTATATAAGTAAAAATATAAAATGTTGCAAATAATTAAATATTTGCTAACTCTTTTTTAATTTGTCCGAGATAGTGAATTTGGGTTAACATTTGCGAGACGGTCTGTTGTATCTATTATCACACTTTGGGCGTTATAGCTAATATATTCGAGTTGGAAATATGTGACGTGGAATAACATTAGAATTGCTTAAAAACTATTCACGCGTCTCACTTTCTACAAACAAGGAGATGGGTTTCATGAGAACAATATGGCGTATAATTTACGTAGACGAACGATTACCGGCCGAATATAAATGACTTTTACTCCAAATCATTTTACATGAAATATATGTTACTTTAAAAATTATGCAGAGCTCGTGGAAAAATATAACTATTGGCATTTGTTTGTAAATTCGTTATATATCGCGCAAAAAAGAGGTTCATTTCTGGCTGGTAATACCTCGCATAATATCCGAGAGATCGCGCGCACAGCGCGTCACGGCGAAGTTTGAGCCGCTGTTTTTGGATAACAGATAGCGTATTATTTTAAGTTGATTGTTCTTAGATTACGGGCTGGAAATATATTTCAAATTCGTGTCGTTTCGTCAAATTAATAGAAAAATAATTCAACAATATTATGCAATATTTCTATATGCTTTTCGAATTAATATCAAGGACGTGTTGAAAGCGAGGTTGGAGAGGGATGATACGACGTGAAAAAACTTTCTGAAGTTAGCACAACTTCAGAAAACTTTTCCGCGTCGTATCGTTCTATTGTACATTTCATTTTGAACACCTATACATAACTACATTATCACGAAGTTTAGTTTTTAACACTAACAACCATTATTTTGTGTCCTTGTAAAATAAAATGCATTAATAAATGTAAGAACTCTTTCTTACCCGCGTATTTTCTGCTTTTGTGATGTGCATTGGCAGTGCACTCAGAATAGCCAACGTAATTTTAACTTTTGTTCGTTCGTGCATCAGCTGATACAGGATTTTGTAAATGGCACTTTGTTTGTTTCGTAAATGTTAAGTTGCCACTCACTGACTGTCAGAAAGTGGCCTTCTTATACCGTATGGACCATAACAACGAGGTCTTGAGAGCCGGTGAGGATGAAATGAGGTGAGAATGGAACAGCGCCGGAATTTTTGGGCGGGGGAAACTGGTGATCCCCGAGAAAATCCACCGACCAGCGGCATCGTCCGGCGCTATTCCCACTTGCGAAATTCCGGGAGTGACCCAGTCGGGGATTGAACCCGGTTCGCCTTGGTGGGAGACGAGTAGTCTAACCGCTCAGCCACTACGGCCCCTGAAACCTTTGAAAAATCTCCCCATGTGTGAAGTGTTTAGTTGTTTCCTGTATCAAAAGCGTTTTATACTAGTATTAACAATCATGTGCCTTATTTTTGTTGGAATTTGAATTGTACTTAAATTGTATTTATAAATTAAAATACTTCTTTCATAAATTATACGAATAACAACAGAGAGGAAATAGGTGTGTTGGTAATGCCTAGTAAGGAATAGTTCTTATCCATTGTTAGTGCAACATGTGAGGGGTCGAATGAGTGAGCCAGAAATATATAAAATAAGTAAAAGTGTTAGGAAACCATAAGGATACGGAGTTCGGTTTATTGACTAGAAATTGAGAGGTAAATAAGTGTCGCATTTACGGAGGTTTCACATGTAACTTGCATAAAAGCTGAACATAATGCACAAACGTAATGGTGGGAATTACATTTAGAACATTACAGATTTCTACTTGCGCGTTTTCCCCATTACCCAGACTTAATTGAATATAGGCCTCATGACAACAAGTGGTGATTGGAATGGTAAGCAATCACGGATTATGGCCGGACTTAAAATATAGTAGACAGTGTCTTCACAACTCTCTTGCTTTTAGTACATCCGACAGATGAGCAGACGTTTGCTCGTGATGCACGTTTGTATAAAGTTTCTTTTTACAAATCATAATTTAAAAAAGTTTTACGTCAAAGTTACGATCTATTTTAGTGACTTAAACGACTTTTGACGGCACCGTTTCTTTAATGGCGGATAATTATTCCATTTATTTGAACAACCACGGTTTGCTCGTTTGCTCTTTTTTATGAGTTGAAAAATATTTACGAGTTTTATTTATCGTTTAGTAGTTTCCTGAAGATTAAGTACTTATTGTATTTTAGCTTCCGATATTTGTGCGTGGGTCTTTCAGGTGTGTGTGTGTGTATGCCTATAACATATAATGTTGGAGCTATATATCCTGTATAAATTACACTACATGTGTATATATATATGTGTATATATATGTGTGTATATATATATATATACCTTTTTTTGTGATTAGCCTGCAGCCGAAGTTTGTCAGTCGAATTTATATACACCCTGTGTGTGCGTGTGCGTGTGTGTGTGCGCGCGCGTGCGTGCGATATGTAACCTTTTTACACTAAGGTTGGTAAAAAAAATATTTTTTGTAACTTCTTGTTTGTGTTTATTAACTTTGGTTTATTAAAAGTTTGCAATAATTTTAAGTTAAAATAATACACCACTTATTCTGAATATTTTATTACTAGGTGCTCTGATTTTTGCAACCTCTTAAGAGAATACAATTTTTGGTCATAAAGATTCATTATCATTAGTTTTTAAGTTACGCAGGAAATTATTCTACATATAGCAACGTTTTTTTATTTGTTTAGTACAAAAAGATAAAATATCAGTAATTAAAACAAATTCACAAAAATAAGTTAAATTTGCAACTTGTTGTATGATGAAATTTATATTATTTAAACGAAAGACAAACTAAAAAATTTAGCAGGAAAACAAAATAACGAATATTTGTAGTGTATGCATAACACTCAACTTTCCCCTAGAGCTGACCATGTTATACCGCTTGTTAAAGTTACCCAAAATGTTTTCCTTGCCCGGGAGGGATGCTCATATAAATGATTGCAGTATTTTGTTGACCCAGTATGAGATTAAGTATGTCCACTGGGGAAACGAAAATCCTAAAAACTTGCTCACGAACCACCACTTCACATATACACACACGCACAGAGAGAGAAAGTGGGTGCTTTAGTGGGCAAGAGAATTACTGGTATCCGACACGGTCTTTAACTTCTCAGTGAATTACAGCATAACGATATTACAACAAAACTGTATACCAGCGAAATAAATTTATTTCGTCGATGTTCTTTTTCGGTTGTAAGGTTGTTCTCGGTTAATTTAGCACTTTTGAAATAAACGTTTGAAAAATATCACTGATACTCTTACGTACGTATATTTGAACGGGTACACTGACTAGCATTCGCCCAATAGAGTTGGTAATGGCGAATAGAAAAGTAGTTCTATATCTTAGCGTTGAAAAAGAATTTTTGGTAAATATTCGTGAACAATAAAATGATTTATTTTGCTTACTGTTTGTTTTTAAAATGCAAGTAAGTGTTATAATGAGTAAATTTGTAAAGCACTTACTTTTATAATAATTGCACAGTTTCATTGACCGACGCATAAATAAAGTGGTCAGTCCCACGGCAGGGTTAATTTTACTTATGGCGTAGAAATACACAGTATGCGTGCAAGTGTCTTGAGCAGGGCTTAAAATTTTTTTTTTTTCAGTTTACAGTGAACAGCTTATGGACGTTTTTAAATAGGAAGGTCTGTGCTTGTTGATGTACGCGAGAATAGATTATTAGGGAAACCCGATTTCCGCGAAAAGAATTCCTACGTAGTTGTTTGAAAACGCCGAACCCTACGCTGAGAGAAAGGTACGTTCGAGCCAACAAAATACTAGTTTGTATGGGGCCAAAAATATCTTTAGTCGCCCCGATAAAATATTTTGTTGAGTTAACAAAACTTGAAAAGCAACAAAATAAATTTTGTTCATCTCACTAAATATACGCTTGGATAAACGAAACCTCTGTATTGGGCCAAAATAATTAGGCTGTCAACAAAACATTTATTTGAATCAAGTGTATATATTTGTCAGTGCACTCACTCTATTGCCTTCGTTTGAAAATATTCAGCTCGAGAGTTCGTTGGCTTTTTTTCTCTCTGAAAATTAGGATAGTAACAGTGTCTGTTGGTATATTAATTGATGCCTAATAATGGCACAACAATTCTTATAAAACAAGTTCAACGGTAAACTAAAAAGTTAATCTTTAAAATTTGAAATATTTATTTAGGTACGCCGTCCAGTAATTAAAGTGTATTTATTTTAAAAAAACTTTCTTATTTCGTCACTTGTCACTTCAGTTGAAGTTTCTAGGGCATAGCGCTCAAACACAAGCGATCTGTGCTATAATCTCGGTCGGGTTTTCAATTTTCTTATGTTAGCCGAAACTGTTTGATGTACTTATAGAGTAAAATAAATATTCAGTTTCACCAACCAAATCTTACAGTTTGGGGCAAACAATTAAGAACAACACAATAATTCGGTATCAACAACAAAATGTTCCATTGCCCCTATACAATCAATTAAATTGGCTGCGCCAAACAAACTTTGTTCGATTCAGTGAAACATTTTTCTCAGTGCAGCTCCAGTCACGCGATTCGATTGTTTGAACTACTGCGCTTCTTAGATGTGCGCCCGCAACCCACACTCGTTCAATAGCGAAGAACCCCAAATCTGACCGAGTGAGGTGGCGCAGTGGGAAGTCACTGGAACGCACATCGGGAGGACCCGGGTTCGAATCGCTGCCAAGACATCCTGATTCCATGATTTCCCAAAATCACTCCAGGTGAATGCCGGGATGATTAACTATATTTACCATTATAATATCAACTTATATAAATGTTTGGTTGGGCGTAATGAACCATAAATGATAGTTTATCCAAAGTAGAACATTAGTTAGCAAATTATCAAAATACCACGAATAACCAACGTAATAACAACGTTAATTAGTGGCTGGGTTTCTGTCATATCAAATTTGCGTATGTTGAAAACTGGTAGAAAATAATTGGTTGGCATACTGTACAAATATTACCGATTATGGTTGGCATTCAACTAATTACATGATGTTGGGCCAACGTAGTTTCGAGAGTCATTTTGATGTCCAGTCAAAGTTATTTTTCCAACGTTGGTCCAACCTTCAAGCAAAGGTTGGATTAACGTTGACCCAACCAAAAAATGCTACATGGGTAAATACAGTTCACGGCCGATTCCTTCCTCGTTAGTGGTTCTCTAAGCAACTTGCTCCATCTGTAATGACCTCACTGTCGACGAGATACTACCTGGTAGGGGAAACGGGAGATCCCCGGGAAACCCCGCTGACCAGCGGCATTTACCGGCTCGATTCCCACATGCGAAAATCCGTCGGCGACCCCGCCGATGATCGAGCCCGGTTCTCCTAGGTGGGAGACGAGTAGTCTAACCACTACACCACCGCAGCCCCACTACGTAGTAGATTACTGTCTGTAAAATCACTGTTTGCGCATATACGTGTATCTCAGTAAATAAATTGCCAGGGAATACATTTATATTTCCAGGAAAGACAAAAATCTATTATTCACAGCAGCCAAATTTTCCTTTTATCATATTAAATATATTCACCGAGAAAAAAATGGCGAAAACAGCTAAAAATAGCAATTTTTCTTTCCTGTGGAGTTATTGTAAAGGAAAGGGGGAAAGAAAAATTCGAAGTAGCGTCTGCAGTTAATTCGATTGGCTTACATTGCGTGTAATAGTATCTTACCGTACAGATCTAATTTACGAGAAATTCAGCTACCCGAGAATGCACAGTGGAGTCTTTGATCAGTCGCAATGCTTCCTTATGGCAAGACGTGAACTTGAGACTTTTAAAATTTTCTACTCGTGACAACAGTTTCATTGGTGCCGGATGTAAGTCGAGTTGTCGGAAGTGTCCCGTATGGCAAATTTGAAAATGTTGGTAACCCTGCCTTGAAACAAACGTAACTTATTTTCGATTGCAGACGTCTATAGTACTTTAAATTTGGGATATGTTAAACAGCTTTTTTCATACATAAAAAATTGAGTTGCTTTTCGCATAAAAATATCCCCGTTTTTACTGTTATGAGAAAACCAACGCGTTTCACATCTTCGTGCACATAAAGTACAGTAGTATGGGCGCAGGTTACATCGCGTGGCATTTCTACAAGTAAGCCATCGCCGCCACACGACAGTAATATTGGAAACTTTGTCGACGTTTGTATATTTATAAGAAGGTTCTTTTACGATCGGGCCCGCCGATCAGCTGCTCTGTGTATGAGAGAATGGCGAGGTTCAACACACAGAAGCCTGTGCCCCGGTTCGCTGTGGGATGCGGGCGAATTCTTGATGACTTCCAGCATATGCCATAAATAACGGTTTGTTTGAAACGCTTGATATTGTCCATGCGCGAACGGGCCGTTTTCATGGGTTGCCAGCACGAGGCACGGGTTCCATGCAGCATCGACACATCATAAACTGAACTTATTGGCAAGCGCATTACATTCCGGGACACGAACAGCTCTAGCTATTTTTAATTATATGGTTGTAAGTTAAGGGATTTGCAATTTATATTTTATTGTTCCTTTTTTGACGCGAGGACATTATTTAGACTGCTGGAAGACAAATTCTCACAATGTATGGCTAGAGCCTATTTCATTGATGGTTTTTTCGAATGAATGATATGCGTATAGACGTCACCTGGCCATGCGAACAGGCTACATGGGATTTTATCGGTGCGCTCGAATATTTTTATACAAAAAAATGTTTAGCAGCTCATGAGTACTGAAACGTTCAATAGTTTCAGCTGCTTGTGAATATAACTAGAGTAACTTTACACACAAGTGTCTATTTATCGTTTCTCTAAAGTATACTGTTTCTAAAAAATTTTAGGTTGGTTTTACGGGTTTATTTACGATCGTTCTCAGATATGAAAATTACCGTCCAGTATCTTGAAAGGATTATCAGCACATATTTTATAAAGAGAGAAGAATACTGTTGAAAGTCCTAAGCGACGCTTTGTCGACAAGAAAACAGCACGCCAGTTTAGTGCCTTGTGCGTAGATGCAATTAATAAAGCATGCGCTGAAATAAATATGACTGTAGGAGCCAAATTTCTGTACCCGTAACCCGTATGGACTGTTAATATAGGGACAGCACTCGGTTTAGTTAAATGTATCACGTAGGTAGTAACTGCAACAGGACTATTTGTTGTGATCTTGTATGTGATTTAACTTGCAACTATGAGTATAGTTCCAACAGCAGAGCAATCTGTTCCTTCTAACGAACATATGGTACCTTCAACAGAAAAACTTAAGAGATATTTGAACTGTCCATGTAACAAACATACCTGTAATAAATTAACATAACATTCCCTTAGTGGTACAGAAGTCTAATTGTTGCTACCTTGAAGACTGTTTACAGAACTTTTCTGTTGTCACTGAATTTTTTTCAGTGTGAGATGCTTGGGTCTATGTTTTCCGAAGCTCCTTTTAACACGTATAATAAAGGAGAACTACTAAAAATGTTAGGTCCCATTTATCCATAGTTACTGTACCATACCTGTTCAAGGAAAAGTTATCTGCACTGTGAGATGTGACAAATTCATGGTTATTACGTTGAAACACTTCTATATTTGCGCACGGTTTTACGATAAATTCGTCGTGCTATTTGATTGTATATACGGCAAAACCTTTTATTAGGTGTTTATATTTTTTTTTGCGACACAGGCATAAGTTATTGTAATCTCCGCGAGCGTACGAAGGAACACCCACTTACGCACGATGTGACGTCAGCTATACAAAAGCGTAATGTCGGCTGTAGCGTTTTCTGGGAGAGGACCCGAAACAATACGGGGGCAATTGGCATCGCTTTTTGCAGCAGTTAGTCAGCCGACGAAGTGAGTGGTTCGTTTTTGGATTGCAGTAAATTTCAATTATTTTACTCTGCCCACGGTTAATTGAGCACCTTTTAAATCTATTGTAAAAATTTTCTGCCCTTATCGGCATATATTTAGACGGGCACGCTGACTGGAACGCGCCTTAATAAGTTGGTAACGACATAAGGGATATACTTTCATGTTTCATAGTAAAGGAAAGAAGCTATTCAAAATTGAGAATTACCGAGTCATTGGAAATAGAAAGACATTGCCCCGTATTATTGAAGTTGTCTGTCGCTCGGCCGTCGTCCGCGTGTTGCCGTTTGTCAACACAAAACAAAAATAAATAGTTTTCTTCCTTTTCGAAACAGTAGTCGCAACGCTGTTTCTGCATTTGCGTGTGCGCAGTATAGTAACTGCAGTGACAAACGGGACGGGCTGGGATTGTCAAATTAAGAACAAAACCACCGCTGCTACCCTTGCGATTGCCGTTAAAACGGCGCTGGCAACACTTGTGCCAGCATAATTACGGAATCTGTTACAGTCTGTACGCGGTTCTATGAGATTATACTAGGTGGTTTTATATTTTTTCAAGTTAACCTCTCCATATAATCCGTAGGAAACTGCGTTGTTTTGCCTGAGTGTTTAATTTAGGTCAGGACGACTATAGGACAGGACGGCTGTGGGGCAGGGAGATAACAAGAGTACTATAGGCAAAACTACTTGTATATTATAGGCCTACTTACTCATCCCATCTTGCAGCTTGTACGTAGTCATCCCATCTTGCAGCTTGTACGTAGTCATCCCATCTTGCAGCTTGTACGTAGTCATCCCATCTTGCAGCTTGTACGTACTCATCCCATCTTGTAGCTTGTACGTAGTCATCCCATCTTGTAGCTTGTACGTACTCATCCCATCTTGCAGCTTGTACGATCTTGATCTTGCATCTGATTGGGCCACTGTGTGTGGGTCGACTGGATTTGACTGATCGACCGGCAGACGTGTACACGCATAACAAATGTCGGTACATCTCTCCGAGAGGACAAGGCAGCCCTAATGCAGCAGCAAGTTTGCGGTGCAGAAGTGGGGATGTGGGGCTGAGCGAAGTGCTGTCGGCCTCCCCTCGTGGTGATCCACCCGTCGGGCGGCTAGCTGGCTGCACACTGACGATATGATCCCGCCAGGGACATCCCTGCGGCTGACGGAGGCTACCTCCCCGTAGGCGACCGATAGCAGACACGTCCATAGCTGGATCGTCGAGGTGGGAAGTAGCGATCAGCGTAAACTACATCCAGGTTAAATGGCACAAGGGAATAGAGGCAGTTGTTTAAATGCGGCCAAATTCTAGCAGCGAGCGCACAGTTTTGCCACAGTGAACCTTTACAGAATTTGCATATTTGTTGCCTTTGGATCAATCTTTCAGGGACGTGTGTTTTTATTTTGACAGTAGGTTAAATTTCATCCAAATTTTCAAAATATCTGTAACAGTAAAATATTAATTTGGCAGACTTTAGTAATCTTCATGTGACGCAACTCATTCGTGAAAACTATGAAGGTCAAGAGCAGTGCACTAAACAGAAGTAAAATGTTAACGTGTGTTGCACGCGTGACAAAATATTTAGGGGCAACTGTTTGTTGCGAAATGATTTAAGGACAAGTTGTGTTCCAAAACACTTTAGTTCAGAACCACTTTCGTTAGTGGATCATTTGAACTGTTACGCGTCTTACCTGTCTGCCCGCGAATCACGGACGATTAGAATCGGAGAAATTTAATTCTGATTGACTTACTCGTGTAACGGACTCTTCACACAAAGACAAGTGGCCAATAGCCAAATGAAGACTGCAAGTGTGCACATGGGATATTGACGTCCAGTCTCCTCTAAAAGTAAGTTTGTTGTGTGTGTTTCCCGTTAAGTGACAACACCGCTTGTGTTTCGATGAAATGCAGAGCCTGCTTTCTATCTGCCACGTCTCCTTCGTCCAATTATGATTTACTTTTCTAGGGAGAATTGGCATGACATTGGCAGAGCCCACAAGTCCTACAGATAGTTGTCAAAATAACGGGAACGCCTGCAGCTCGCGTCGGACTGTGATTGTAGAAACAGGTAGTTCGAGTTGTTGATTGAGTTTTGGCGTCACCCAGTGTAGCATTGGCTCCACGGTTCTTTGCGACTGTCGTCTTCAATGTTCGGTGGTCCTGATCGCTGGGGACTGTTTTTAGTCGACTATTACTCTTCGCTGGCGATATGTTGCCATTAGTTGTGAATTCTTGCATCATTTTAGATACGGTTGCTTTCGATACACGTAACACGCTGGCAGCCTTCGATATACAGGCTCCAAATAATAGAGCTCCATTAATCTGCCCTCGTTGAAAGTCGGAGAGGTCTCCCATTTTTCGTCACCTACGTCTGGCTGAGTGCACGCACGAATTCGTACTATACAGCCTAGTGCACTACAGTCCAACGTTGTTCACTGGGATAACAAACGACAGTCGCAGCGCACGAATGACCAGTGTTACCACCTCACAAAGTTGATGTGTTCCAGAACACAGGTGTTTCCATTATTTTGATAACGATCTGAAAGTTACAGTGGTGCTACAATAATACGCTTCCAATTTTTTTTTCGTTGTAACGTGTAAAATTACATTTTCTTATATGCCCTGAAAGAGTCAGGGTTGTAAGAAGAAGGCAGAAATTTTCATGACTGCGGAGACACGGTTCGTTGAGCAGCAGCGACAGCAGCGACAACAGCCGCTCGCAGCCGTCGTCCTGGGGCCTCGTCAACGAGCCGTGGTTGGTTGGACTCGAGCCAATGGGCGCGCAGGAGGTCCGATTATGGACCAAGCCGGGGTCGGCGTAAACATACATTACCAGACAACGTTTTCCGCTGACCTACTGTCTGCCATATATTGCGTAACGTTTTCCGCGAATTCCCCCACGAACGGGTGTTAGGCCGGGTAGTGGTAGACTCTGTTCGCCATGTAGAGCACACTGCTACAAAAAAATTCAGTAAAATTAAGGAGTAGTACTAGAAAAAAAAATATTCAAAATCTTTTTAAAGTTACGTACACGTAGTATATTTGAATACCGGACACTCCGTAAATTTCACACAACTTTCTGTGAATACTGCTAAGATTATTTTTAAATTTAAAGGTTATAAAGACCGACTACGAAAAAAAAGTTTATTTTCCATTATATAGGCATTTGCCACTGTATAGAAAGGAAATTAAATAAATTTCTAAAAATACATAAAATATTTGGTTTTGGAGTATTATTTGAACATTGCCATCGTCAGCGACTCGTACCTTGCTACCGCATCCAGGATACGGAAACACATTATTAAAAGTTTATTAAGGGTTCCACCTGGCCTGCGCTTGGACTCCGTTGCAGTGTTTGAAATCCTAGATTTTTGAAGAAAAAAAATTAAACCTGCCCCCAGTATGTTTACCTACGAAAAGACATAATTCCCCATACGAGAAAGGAATGGCATTTTAATGTTACCACGCATGCTGTAGATATTATTGTGGAGCCCTCCAATATAGTTAAAAACGGCCTTTTCAGACTGCCGTATTTCTTAAAACTTACTAGCCGGACACGAGCCAAACTACGAGAGGAGTCTGTGTTGAACTTCGCTACAGACTTTCCATCGATAAAATGATAGTGTCACATCTGAAAGTCCCATAGGTACACGCAGCACTAGAACACTGCACGCCAGTTAAGAACCCTGCGCGTAGCGGCGATGGTGCTCTTATAGTGCGTGTCAATGTAACCCTTACAGCTCCCGCGCTTCTGGGCCAAAAAAGGAGAAAAACTGTGCAGACAGGCGGGAGCCTTAAGTAAAAATGTAAGTATGATTTTTTTTCTTCCAGTTTCTTGTAGCGTTCGAGTGTCTGTAGTGTTGCTAACTGTTGCAGGTGGCTTGTGCTACTTTTTGATGTTTGAAAGAAAATGTTCAAGTGGCGTGAATAATCTAACTGCCGCAGGAACGATAATTTAATATATTATGCAGCGAACAACGTTTCGTGCTGCCTCAGCAATGCTCGTTCCTGAAACCCCAAGCTACTGGAAAAGGGAGAATGTAGGTATTTTTTTATGTCAGGATATTAGTTCCGTTTAGACGTTACCGAGTGTGTTTTCGTATATTAACTGTATATTTACGTAAAACTTTACGTGAATGTACTAACAATTCAACAATGCCGCAGTCATCGTCAAAAAAAAGGGGGTGTAGTGGTTAGACTACTCGCCTCTTACCTAGGTGAACCGAGCTCGATTCCTGGCGGAGTCGATCCTGGGTTTTCTCATGTAGGATAGTGCCGGACGATGCCGCTGATCGGCGGGTTTTCTCAGGGATCTCCCTTTTCCCCCGCCCTTTCATTTCGGCGCTGCTAAATACTCACCTCGCTTCACCCTCGTCGGCTCTAAAGACCTTGATGTTAAGAGCCACCCAAATCTCTCCACTCCACCGTGAAAGGCGATAAAGAAGTCACTACATTCGCGATAGCGCTACTTTGCTTCAATATTTACATATTGTTAGCAATCCAGGCTCTTATGTCCCGCCAGACTCTTTGCGGTAGCAATGAAATACTTTCATATTTTATTATAGTTTTATTAATTTTTTTATTATTGAAAAAAAACATTTTCTTAACTTGGACTGTACAAGTTGTTGTCTGTGGAGTTTGCTTTAAAAAATATGTTTGGCGACATTAAATAAATAACGGTATGTTTGACACTGGTAGAAATATTTTTATATTTGGTGACATACATTAACGGAATTTCATGGAAGATTAATGCTAGGTTGTACGTGCATTCGCTCACAAGTACAGCGTATTTCCTACATGACTTGTAAGCGGCCAGTCTTTTGATGAATAATCTCCACGCACGGAAATCTGGCTGGCGTCAGTAAACATGCAAGTTAGTATTAATTCAACTGTATTCAAGCTTCTTCATCTGTAGACTTATCAAGCCTACTGCACCATTCACACTCAATTAGCAGGTAGCACTGCATCCGGAATCATGTTTCCTTGCGAGTTTCTTATTGTCTCAAAGACGCGAAGGGCGTGTCCAACACACTGTGAGTCAATTAGAAAATAAATTCAATAGTTATCGTGGTTGAAGTATATCGTCGTGTCTTCAAATTAATGTGCGACATTTCCTGGCCTCTAATGATTAGTAAACGAGGGTAAAATTTGAATGTTTTAAAGTTGGCAAACTAAAAATGCACCAACAAATACAGGTATCGCGAGAAAATTTATTTTGGCTACTAATAAGTAAAAGCGTGCAAAAATTAAACTGGGAATAGGGACCACATTACGGAAAGTTTTGAGATAGGTAACGTGTGATTCAGGAGGCCAGCTAAAGGAGATATCGGCGTAAACGTGTGGGCGACCCATGTAGTATGTGAGGTTCACCTATTGTCCGCAGGGTGGCTCTGTCGTCCATACATTAACACAGTACGTGCGTGTATCAACAGACGCAAAATTTTTGGAATATTTGAACGGTTTGGGCAGAATCTCTTACGCCGTTGTCATGCTTGGCGTTGAGGTTGGTGGCCGTCACTTTCAGCAACTGTTGTGGGCCACAAACCGATACGTTATCACCGGTCCGTCAGTGGGGCGGCCCTGTACAGTGCTATCTGTCAACAGTGTACACACGCAATGCCAATAATCCACGTAGCCAATACGGACACCTGTATTCGTATTAGATATGTTTGCTCCCATATCTCCTCTCGCTGGCTTCGCGGACCACACGTCGCCAATCTCTACAAGTTCCGTGGTGCGGCCCCTATTCCCAATTTCATTTCTGCACGCTTTTACTGAAACAGCCTGTAAACGTTTAGCTTACACGCGCTGAAAATGTATCATACACCCAAAACAGTGAATTAATTTTTTTCAGTAATAATTAATCCTGATTAATCGCATGAACACTTTGAAGGAGGCTTATGTCCATAACTATGAAGAAAATGACGGGGGAATAAAATTCCAACCACTTTCAAGGAAGAGTATTATATTGTTACTTCATACGAGACTGTGAGGATGGGACGCACGGTGTTGGATGGCGTTAGGATTTCTAAATCTGCTCGACTATAGGGTTACAATCGCAGTTTCTAACTTAGATTGTGGCATGGAACAATGTGAGTACCTGTTTGGTGAAAAACTTCACGCTAAGACCGTGCTTTAGTTCATTCATGGTTACTTCCAACTTTTCTTGCGTTCTACTTTCAGGCTTTTTAATCGCCTCATGCAAACAAAGTGTAACTTACACCAAGGGACAACGCACTGCATTCGTGCGCACTCAGTTTAATTCTATTTTGAATGAGAACTATTAATTACTATGCATTACCAACAAACCTATTTTACCTCTGTTTTTTAAAACTATAAAAAAATTATAATTAATAGATATAAAGGTAGGAGTTATAATACACGAAAAAATATATGCTTTTGTGTTAACAGAAATAAGATACGCTTGTCGTACATGACTTACTTAGGAAAATACAGAAAACGTAATAGAAGGGTGATTTTTCAAGGGCTTGATTTAAAAAGTGTAATGATACCGCTTATAGACTGTGTGTTAATTGCTCAAATTAAAACCTTAAAAATAAAGTTCACTACTTTCAATACTAAGGACTATTCCTTCTGTATACATACCATAACATTTTAATATTTTTAAATAATTGTATCGCAAAAGAAATAATATGAATGTGAAAATGTATAGTTTTAAGATAATATAAAAATATAATTTCGAATCTTTTTCGCTTTTACTTATAACAAATTATATTTTTGAAATATTCAAACTTGCATAAAAATGTCGTTGCTAGGAATATACAGAAAGCTAAACTCGATGTTGTTTTTCAATGGGTACAATTTTCCTAATTCAATAACATTTGTGGCACTGGTGCACTTACTGATTCTGCCAATGACAAATCGCCTGCCGTTACCACAAAGGTAAGATTACGAAATTAGTTATTACGCTGGTAACCATTAGGCTAAATTAGTTTCGGTCAACGTGACTGCTATCTCACCCATTATGCAAGATCACTGCCTGAAAACGGCATTGTTATTAATACCTTATGTTCAAACCTGCACGTAGCTCGTAAGCATGCAATGTTAAAAATATTCTGCCTGAGGAATAATCTAGTTTAAATGTAGCCAGTTTTCAGTATATTTTTTATTCACTATCATTTTCGAAAAACTTTCTTTTGGTGCACTTGGAGGGAAGTCAGAAGTGCCGGATTTTGCTTTCGTTTTGGTTGATAGGTGTGAATGAAATTCGACACAACTATATTATAAAGCGGAAGCTAACAAAACGGTTCTCAAGTGGACTATTAACGTTTACGAAAAATAGATAGATATCCTTTTTGTAAAGTGCATTGAGGGAACCGCTTTGGCAAAGGAAAAGATTTAAGATAGCCTATTGTACGATATGAAGAAAGAGAGGGCGTATCCCATACGCATAAGGATCTCAAAGGAGAGAAGGCTATTTCTCATCTGCTTCCACTGCCTCAAAGATACGATTAAACATTCTGCTTTTCACTATATTTACGTATCGATGTAATATTTTCTTAGTTATATTCGCTGATGTATTGTAAAACAGGTAGAGTAAAAATTGCCTAACAAATAAAGATAAATTTTAACAAGTTTTTTTAAATATTGAAAGTACGCCTTACTTGCGGAATTGAGTATATAATAAATGAAAAGCGGCATAAAGCCCGCAGCGACAGGTGGGAACTTTATACGAACCCTACGTCAGTGGTATTAATGTAAACTACGTCAGGGTAGACACGATTTTGTATCAACTATTGTCACTTTACGTAAAGAAAACTGAACAAACTAAGATACATGACGTTCAATGCGGAAAGAGTATTCCATATTATTACGTAATGTAGTGCGAGTACGAACATCTTGGTCATTTACATTTTGATGTGTATGTACTCTTTCTCAAAATATTGGAATTTATTTGAATGGGCAGATTCTATTTCCAGGATAAACTTCAGCTTGCAATTCATTATCGGCAATGTGTTCACGCGCTATAACAATAAGTTAATTCACTCACCTCTGCCATGATCTTTTAGATATCCGCTAAGCTTCACAAGTGCCGTGGAAAATTGAAAGAGTAGCACGGAATTAACGGCTGTCCCCACTGAAAATTCTCGATCATTGGTTTGGATTAAAGGTGGGAGTAGTTGTAAATATGCGAGGTAAGACCTCGGTGAAACTCTATCTCTTTATCGTAATCAACAGCGAGGTCGAGAGAGCCGATGGGGGTGATTGAGGTGAGTAAGGAGCAGCACCGGAATGAAAGGTCGAAAAAAAAGGGAGATCCCCGACAAAACCCACCGACCAGTGACATCGTCCGGCGCGATTCCCTTATGCGAAAATCTGGTGACCCGGCCGGGGATTGAACCCGGCTCGCCTTGGTGGGAGGCAAGCAGGCTAACCGCTATAACAAGAGTAGTTTCCAGTAACGCACTGCATCGAACTGTACAAAAGGCATTAAGAAGTAGACAGAGCAAACATGCTCTCAATTGTTATAAAAGTAGTATTTATGTTTGCATTAGAAAGAATAATGCATACATTTTATACAACTACAAAGTATTTTTCTAAAATGCCCATATTTAAATTTAAAAAACTAGTTAAATTTTATTTTTAATGAAATTTAAATCTATTTCCATCCTAGATCCTTGAGAAAGTATATTGCAAGAACACCTTCAAGTGCGGCAAACAAAAGAAACTACTATAGATGTTTGTAAAAAAAAACTGTAATAGTGTTTACTAAATATATATCTAATAATTAGAGATGGTGGTTTGTCGCGGGAAATGTTAACTGTTTGCTGGGATTCAACCTACTGCACACATGTCCGACAGGTTTCTCTCCTTATTGGCTGTCATGCATGTATGAAGATTACTACCTATTTTCACTGGACCAATAAGGATTATGATTCTATAAGGCAGAATGTTAGTGATTGGTCTCAAAACAACTTAGCCGAGTCAAAACCTTGTTCATCCAATCAATAAAGAATAAACTGGTTAGTGTTGTAGAAGATATGTTGGATCAAAAAATTCTCGCTATTTTCCACATCTCTACTAATAATATGTTATATGCACATACATTTCAGCCACGAAAGTTAACTAAAATAAATGTACATAAAACCAATTATTAAAATTATTTGTAAACATTATTACTTATTTTTTATCACATACAACTGGAGTAATCATAATCTTGTTATAAGAAGTTATTTTGCAATATATACTTTCTAAATAATCCACAATGGAAATACGCTTGGAATTTAATTAAAAGGATACCTTTAATTTTAATTTTTTTAACATTTATATATTTAAGTTATAGCATAATATTTTACAGACTTACAAAATATAAATTTTATTCTTTGATATGCAACATACCTCATAATTGTATTACAGTTTCGATAGTGTGTGTACTACCTTTTAATGAGTTCTGTATGTTGTACAGTCAGATGCAGTGCTCTATTGGAAGCCATTATACTTCTATAGTCCATTCACGGTTACTCCACACTTTTCTAAAACCCTGCTAAAGTTCTACTTCCAGGACATTCCTTCGCCTCGTGCATACAAGGCTTAACTGGGTTTAGAAGATTAAACCAAAAGGACAGCGCACCGCATTCGTGCGCACTCACTGTAATACTATTTTCCGTAAGAACTATTTTTTACTAGGCGTTCCCAACACAACTTTTTTTCTTTTTTTTTTCAAATTAATTATAAATTAAATATAATTTATAGATAAAATACAAGTTAAAGTTCAATTGATAAAAAATAAGGTAATTTTTGTATCAACACGAGTATAAACCGCTTATGATACATGGCATATTTAGCAGTGTAAAGGAAAAATAGATTAAAACAGAACAAGATGGAATGAACAACAAAGAATGACCTAAAGGGGCTGTGTGTGTCAGGGAACAAACTTCTTTGAAAACGAATACCATTTAAAAACAAGACCTTTAACATACTCTTCGTAAGAAAAAAATGCGCTGTGCACAGTAAATTATTAATTAATTATATTTCTCGGGACCGCGATCGTCTCACACCAAGGCGAACCGGGTTCAGTCTCCGACCGGGTCACTCCCGGATTTTCGCAAGTGGGAATCCTGCCGGACGATGCTGCAGGTCGGCGGGTTTTCTCGAGGGTCTCTCGTTGCACTCGCCCTTGCATTCCGGCGCTCCTCATTTCAACCTCATCGTCTCTCAAGATCTCGTTGTTAAGAGCCTCCCAAATCTCTCAATTCAACTCAACAACTAGGGCCTATAATCTCTCGGGAAGAGAGGCCAGGAAAGAATTTTCTTTACATTATTCGATTCCCCCATCCCCTCTTTAATTAATTTGCACCTTGTACCGCTTCGTAGTATCCAATTAGAATACGATGGGCACTCAAGATTAGCGCCAAGCCAATCAAAATCTGAGTACGTTCACGTCAAAGGCGACGTGTCCTGCTGGACGCAGTCTGGTGTAGAGGGGGCAACCGGCGTGCCACTTTGCGGTGCCGATTACACCGCGCGCTTCACAAATGATGCCGACGCTCTTATCATGGCCGAGAGCAGTCGACTAGCGACGCCGATAAGCTGGCATGTTAACGGGTCAGTCGTTCAGCTACTGGACAGGGTCGAAGGGGGTGGCTGTGATTAATGGCACATTATCAGGGTAGACGTCGCCTCCCCCCACCCTACACCTTCCACCAACTCGACACGTTCGCTGCTCTACTCCCCGGAGAGGCCAATTACAGTAATGACCGGAAAGCTGCAATTGTTCCCGCCTCTATCAGTATATCACGCTCGGAACAGCCGCGTCAGTATCAACTACTCTGTCAGCAGTGTCTCTCTGCAGGGTCGTTATTACAGACCTGCGCTATTTAAGGCTGTTCACGGTAAAGTGAGCGCTTTTGAGATCAACCTTTGAAAACTGNTCGTTATTACAGACCTGCGCTATTTAAGGCTGTTCACGGTAAAGTGAGCGCTTTTGAGATCAACCTTTGAAAACTGTCACTGCCCATACCTGCATATATTTTAACGGGCGCACAATGTCTGGCATGCGCTGAGTAAAGCTGGAAGCCACGGTGGCTGAGCGATTAGACTGATCGCTTCCCACAAAAGTTAACCGGGTTCAATCCCCCACCAGTTCACTCAGGATTTTCGCAAGTGGGAATCGTGCTGGACGATGCCGCTGGTCGGTGGGTTTTATCGGGGATCTCCCGTTTCCCCCGGCCTTTCAATCCGGTCGCTGCTCCATGCTCACCTCACTTCACCCTCATCGGCTCTCAAGACCTCGCTGTTAACAGCCGCCCAAATATCTTGACTCACACACTCACTCAGTAAAGTTGGCAACGACGGAGGGAATGCAGTTTCACGTCTTAACGTTGAATAAAATGTGTTAGTAAAACTTTTGTTGCTACTGAAATCTTCACTTTCTTTCTCCCTTTAAAATATTGTTTTAAGTGTAAAAATTAGCAAATTTTTGAAGCATTACAATTTTTAATAATCTGAAAGTTGAACGTGACCGACGCATGCATCAAGTNAAAAATTAGCAAATTTTTGAAGCATTACAATTTTTAATAATCTGAAAGTTGAACGTGACCGACGCATGCATCAAGTGATCAGGTCCATTACATTGTAAAAATTTACATACCGCTGAAAGATACAATGTAATCCGCGAAGTAGATCGGAAGCAGGTCTTTCGAAAGTGCTCAGTTTACCGTGAACAGCTTATTGCTCTTATTTTTTGTCGGTACACTGAACTCTAAATTTGTATGCGTTTTCGTGCAATTTC
Organism: Clitarchus hookeri; assembly: GCA_002778355.1. Lineage (NCBI taxonomy): Eukaryota > Metazoa > Arthropoda > Insecta > Phasmatodea > Phasmatidae > Clitarchus > Clitarchus hookeri. The sequence continues at coordinate 131,516 of NQII01005631.1, read as the reverse complement.
TGTTGATAACTGATAGTTTCACTAACACGCCCCAANAAAAATTAGCAAATTTTTGAAGCATTACAATTTTTAATAATCTGAAAGTTGAACGTGACCGACGCATGCATCAAGTTAACAGGCCCATTCCATTGTTAAAATTTACATACCGCTGAAAGATACAATGTAATCCGCGAAGTAGATCGGAAGCAGGTCTTTCGAAAGTGCTCAGTTTACCGTGAACAGCTTATTGCTCTTATTTTTTGTCGGCACACTGAACTCTAAATTTGTATGCGTTTTCGTGCAATTTCTGTTGATAACTGATAGTTTCACTAACACGCCCCAANCACACTGAACTCTAAATTTGTATGCGTTTTCGTGCAATTTCTGTTGATAACTGATAGTTTCACTAACACGCCCCAAACGATTCTAGAACCAATAATATATCCCATTAACCGTTACTCCAAACTTCTCTGAAGCCCTGGTAAAGTTCTACTTTCAGGCTATTTCTCCGTCTCGTGCAAACGAAGCTTAACTAAGTCTTGAGAATCACACCAAAGGGGCAGCGTACCGTATTTGTGCGCACTCGGTTTAACAATATCTTGCGAAATGAACTATTTATTACTAGCCTTTATTAACACACTTAATTTCTCCCTTTTTAAATTCATGTTAGTTAAAACTTAATACCATACATTATTTAGGCTTTAAAACATAAGTAACAGTTCAATTTAATAAAAAATACAATACTTTTATGTTAACAGAAATATAAAACGCTGGTGGTACGTCACATATATATAAAACAACCATACACGTCATGTATGGGAAGATTTTTTGAAGATTTGATTCAAGAAGTGTGAAGAAACCATGAATAGACTATGAAAGTTTAACTGTAGCGTGACCTGTAATGATGTTATACAGGCAAACGACTGCGTATGTAGAGCAGACGCTATTGAAATCGTGGACTCTGCTGAAGAACGTAAATTATGAAATCTAGCATGCAACTAAATAACGCGAATTTTGCAAGTTGCTAGTCGTTATTAAAAAACTGCACATCTAATTTTTATTACTGCTGTAGATTTTTAAGAGCCGTTTTAAATCATCTTAGCAACAATATCAAAATTGTTATGTAAGTTAATTTTATCCATATTGATGGTTGTATTTATGGTTTTATGATACGCACGTAATAGTTTATTGTAAAACATTTGAAATTACGGATTCATTGTGGATAGTGTGTATGAAAACTCAACTCTAGCTAGTTCTCTCCCGCCAAATTTTCTTTAATGATTCTTATAGGCGTTTGACGCAAATTACCTTTCAGCAGTCTGAATAAATATATAGGTATAATATAAATGTATAATATATATAAATTTTTGCAGAAAGTTCAGATAAAAAAAACCAATATTAAAACTTGTCCAACAGATTTAGGGATGTAAGAAACAAACTCCATTTTATGAATATAACTGTTCGTGCGATTTAGAAGCAGACGAAAGCTTCATATTCTAAATATTTGGGTTCCGGAACAAGCAAAAAATGTTCTCACTGCAACGTACACTGAAGAGCCAAAAAAACTGGTACACCTGCCTAATATCGTGTAGCCCCCCCCCCCCTCCCCCCC
>NQII01005631.1:101964-126212 GCA_002778355.1 Clitarchus hookeri | reverse complement strand
GTCGCTCTACTATCCCTAAACCGTCACACGACATATTTCTGGGCAAAATAACAGTTTTTTACAAAATCTATTATTTAAAAATCAATTTCAAGGTCCCCGAACAATTGGGTCGTACAAAATTTTAGCATTATACAAAAGTATATATACATTTCCAAAATCGCCTGTCACACTTTAAAATTTTTTCCGTCAACCTGCTTCCAATAAGTTTGGTCAAATAAAGTTAGACAGTTATGACGCCATCGAAACTTCATAAACGCCGCCATATTTGTCTGAGAAAGTTGAATGGCTTCAGTCTCCATCAAACATTTTAAAATTGGACCGGTTGTAAATTGTATTTGTTGTTTGACGCTCTCAGCCAATCGGAATCGTGCACGATAAATATGGACGTCAAGAAGCGCTGGAAACAAAGTAGGTCATGAAGATAATTAATATATCTAGAAGCTGCCTTGGCATAAACGCTATTTTAAGTGAAATTGCACATAATATTACGAACTCGGAGGCATTAAATTTCATTGTGCAGGATACATGTCTGATAAATAAAATTTTAATTTAGTAAAGAAGCGAAAATAAATTACAACATTCCTTAGATTTCTTTCTGTAATTGAATGCATGGATAAACAAAAGCAATATCTCACTACGAAAATTATTTTTAAATAATAATTCAAATTAGATTTTCTCAGTAAAAAAAAATAATTTGACAGCGTGACACATTTCCAAACATATTCAAGATTATTTAATAAAATGTGTTGGAAGGAAAAATTGCGGACCGTATTTTGTCTTCAAATTTTATTGTCAAATATAGCTAAAGGCGAACTTTTAACAGTGTGGCAGGGGCTTTACACCTAAAATTTTAACTGAAATATTTAAAATGTTGGGTATCTTTCCCCCTTCCTGTTCGAAACAAGAGTTACGCTAAATGTTTCCATGCAGTGTCTCCGTCTCTACTAAAGCAAGGCAAAAACATATTTTATATTCCCAGTCGCCCCACACAAAAAGTTTCTGGAAGGTCGGAGAACGTATTACTTGCTTATACAACATCGAATGTGGTTTCTTCGTGACATCACATGTGCCACGCATGCCAACAGCTCTCTCAGTGCAAAATAATTTAGAAAAATCAACACTGCAGAAGAGAACAGACTGTATAGCCTTTCTCACTATAACTATTTCGCAGTTGCTTGAAATCTTTGAAATCAACTCAAGAGGAACAAATTCTCCACGTAACTATACATAGTTTAACATGGACAATGCATGCTCTATATTTATTAAGGTTGGCAATGAATTAAGAGGAAAATAGATATATATTTTGGAGACAACTCCTTAATTAAAGATGCAGTGTGGTGAAAGTTAACTTTAATGTAACGGAAGTTTTTCCTTCATGGATGTTTTATCACATATTCCTTTAGTATCTACATTGAAACCAACGAAAGAAACGAAAACTACAGTTTGTCTCAATGCATTTATGCTGTGCTCTCTGCGGTTTCAAGTCACAGGGGAGATTATTAGTGTATTATAACACTCTCCTATAATAGGCGGTCCTTTGTATTTCTGGACTACCACACTTGTGGTATTATTAACATTAAGAACACTATGCCCAATTATACCTTGGACTACACTAAAAACGAAAATTTCTCTGCCATTTGAAAACAAAATTCACATGGCCGTAGTTTCATGTTTCGTTAATGCCCGTCAGAATCTTGAAGGAACTCCATAGAACATCAGTACTTACAATTGCGAATAAAAACAATATGTATGGTTTTTATAGCATTTGAGGTGAACAAAATAAATTGTATTACATGTTACATATGATAATATAATTTGATTGAGAGGCAATTATATAGACACTTCATTGGCTGACAGTCAGCCAGTGTTAAACTTTGTCCTGTGGAGTACGTGTTTCAAATGAGGCGTGAACCAATATGACTGTTGGTAAGTGGGAAAGCGGAGACTAACAGAAATGTTCCTTATAGTGGCGAGGTCGCGGTGGTGTATTAGACTATTAGACATTGACCTAGGCGATACGGGTTCGATTACCGGCGGGGTCGCTCCCGGATTTACCACGTGGGAATCGTGTCGGACGATGCCGCTCGTCGGCAGGTTTTCTCGGGAATCTCCCGTTTACCCCACCCCTTCATTCCGGCGCTGCTCCATACTCTCCTCACCTCACCCTCATCGGCACTCAAGACCTCGATGTTCAGAGCCGCCCAAATCTCTTCACTCACTTAAAGTATAGCGTGGTACCAGATAACGGCGTGAATTTAGTGAGTCTCTATGGCCTAAAGTGAAGTAGACCAAATAAAACATGACTCCAGACTGTTGGGTGCTACCAGAAGCAAAAGAGAAGAAGTCGAGCCAGAGAGCACGCGTACATACATCGCGCCAGCAGAGGCCGCGATGGCGAGAGAGGTAATTGGGCGCAAGACAAACAAGGGAGAACAGAACGCCGATGTCACAGAAGAGGGGGGGACGAAAATAGAAGCGAGAGTATCATACGATGGCCTCGCTGAGACTGACGCACGTTAAGGGTGTTGGATACCAAGAATTGATTATTTGACATTTGTAGCAAACATTGTTAAACTTGCATTGTCTATCCGCGGTTTATTCACACTTTTTTAATCAAACGTTTCAAAAATCACCCCATGCATGACATGCTTGCTTGTTTCCAAAATGTGTTTTGTATTACGAGCGTTTTATACACCTGTTAACATTAAATACTTTATTTTTGGATATATTTAACTTTTACTTACACTTTATCAAGAAATTGTAATATTTAATTTGTAGTAAATATAAAAAACCGGGAAATTATTATTATATAAACTATTATTACACTGAGAGTGCTTGAATGTGGTTCATTGTCCGTTAGATGTAATTTTCCAGACACTGTTAAGCTTTGTTTGCACGAGGCGGAGAAATATCCTTGAAGTAGAACCTAAGAAGGGCTTAAGAAAAGTTGGAAGTGACTGTGTATGTATGGAATATACGCATTGAATGTGATGACATTTTCCTCGAATAAAAAGAATTGACTTTTTTTTTTTTTTTTTTTTTTTTTTTTTTTTAGAATTTGATGTAAAATCCGTAATTTTTCTATTTTCTGCAGCCATAATAACAAATACTAAGTTGAACTAATGGAAAAATTTACAGCATAAACTAACGCCGTGGGCTACCGCGTGACACACATGAAATCACCAAATAACCAGCCATGTATGAAAAAAAAACGCTAAATATAAAAAATGTTCGCATATATTTAATATTTATTTTTAAAATGTATGAACTGTTATTTGGTGATTACACATATTGTTATGAAGTGATCAGGCCTTAGCTGGTTGGCCTGTCTGATCACACCTTCAAACATTGAACCAGGGCACGAGCGTGATTGCAGTAATACCTTGCGAAAGGCAGTTACAGAAACCCCCTCCACTGGCCCGTAAACGGAGCCGAAAATATTAAACAACGCGCCAGAAATAGGCCAGCGTAACACTGACTGGGAGTGGTGTCTTTTGTCGCCGGGGCAGTGGACCAACAAAACGTGGAGATGGATGTGTCCGGCCGTGGTTAACCGCCTCCTAAAATCAGCCTCTGGCAACATGAACAAGGTGGGGACTTTCCAATTAGGTTGTAATAGTAATGGCGTGAGGTAATAATACTTAACGAAACTCATTAGCATCCTGGTATTCTATTTCAGCTCCCATGATCAATGGCCCCACATCAAATACAATGCGTACAAGTTGAATAATGTTCGGTACAATTATAACATAAGTAATTTTTTGCATCCGTAGTAAAATACTATCTCTAAAATAATTGTTCCCGTGTATACGCATATCTCAGTAAATGATCTGGGAATAAACCTTTTCCCCAGGAAAGGTAAAAAATACTATTGTCTACAGTCACCACTTTTTTTTTTACTTTTATCCTATTTAATATACTCCAATGGGAATAATAGTGAGAAAGAAGGCTACAAACAGCATTTTAGAGCTTACCTGAGCAGTCCCCTTAAGGGTTCCGCTTGCCTGGCGCGTAAACTATGTTATAGGGTTTTTGAAATGTTTTTTTACGAAAACATTAAACGTGCCTCAATAATGTTTACCTACGATAAGACAGCATACACCAGACGAGGACGGAATGGTACTTTTAGTTACCACGCATGCTGTAAATATTATTTTGGAGCCCCCAATATAGTTAGAAACAGCTCTTTCATACTGCCGTATCTTAAAACATGCTAGCCGGACACAAATAAAAACGACGATAGGAGCCTGTATTGAACTTTGCTACAGACGTTTCATCAATAAATTGATTGGGTCATCGTCGAAAATTCCATCGGTACCTACACGCAGCACTACGAGAGCACTGCACGCCAGTTCAGAGCCTTTCACGTAACGGCGTTGGTGCTCTTGTAGTGCGTGCAAGTGTAACCCTTATAGCTCTCGTGCATGTCGGTAAAAAAAAAAAAAAAAAAAAAAGGAGAAAAACGATACAGGCATTTTTCCTTAAGGGAAAATAAAATATTACAAATTGGCATCTGTAGTTTAATCCATTGGTTACTACGCGTGTAATAATATACTACTGTTACATGCCGAATTTGCAAGGAATACAGCAACCTGGGAATGCATAGCGTTGCTTTGGTAGCGCCCGTTGCAATGCTTCCTTATATCCAGACGTGACCTTGAGTCGTTTGAAACTTTTTACCAGAAATTCCCCGCAAGGTTTGTTTCCTTGAGAGCGTCTATTGGGGAGTGATGAACAGCCGAAGACGATCAGTCTGGAACAGGCGCTATAGTCAATTCACGGTTACTTCCAACTTTTCTGAAGCCCTGCTAAGATTATACTTCCAGGATATTCCTCCGCGTAATGTAAACAAAGTTTAACCTAATCTGGAAAATTACACGAGAAAGACAACGGACCGCGTTCGTGCGCGCTCAGTTTAATATCATTTTGCACAAGAACTGTTTATTACTAAGCTATACCAACACACCTGTTATCTGTCTGTTTCTATTCATATTAGCTATAAATGAAATATAATTTATAAGTAAAATATAAGTAAAGATTCAATTCAACTGAAAATAGTGTTAACACAAGTATAAAACAATCGTCATGCATGACATATTTGTGAACAACCAAACAAAACAAACAAAGTGTGAAGGAACCGCGAGTAGACAATAGTCAGCCCAAAATGTTTGTGACTAGAAATCGGCATGGATGTTACGCTAAACTTGTATAAAATTGACTCTGTAAGGATGACAAGAAGTTCGCTGAATTTTCAAGACGGTTTAGCGCAGTCATATTTCGTGCAAATTTTAATTCAAGAGGACCTCAAAAATACGACTTAAAACTCATTCATGCAAATCAAGAAACATTTATGTACTGCATACATGTTTCTTATGCTGTGTAGCATAAGAAACGTTTAATGTAGTTTTTTTTTCGATTATAACCAATAGATTCAAGCCGGAGTATCTCACATGTAGTGTTACAGCACCTGCCGTGGTGTTTGCCAGTCGAGAACAACGACTTTCGATTTTCAGCTTTTACCCCAAAATAAAGCCGCAATTAAATCTATTCATGCTTATACCGTATTTGGCGCGGAATTAAATATATCTAATATATAAAATTCTCCCGTCACAGTGTTAGTCACTGAACTCCTCCAAAACGGCTGGACCGATTTTTATGAAATTTTTTATGTATACTCGGTAGGTCTGAGAATAGATTTATATCTATTTTTTACACCCCTAAGTAATAAGGGTGGCCACCCCCAAACAATTTTTTTTATTGTTTGAACAACATTTTTTATTTTTTATTTTTTATGATGTAGCATCAAAAAATACATACCCTCCTAAATTTTCACCCTTCTACCACCAACCCTTATTTTTTTATAGCGATATTAGTAATTTAATAAATTTTACCCTAGGTCGATAACTGATCAATTATCATCGATCATTTATCGATCTAGGTTACAATTTATTCCCACCAGGTGTCTCCCAGTGACACAGCACGGAGTAGCCGGTCTCCACTTTCTCTCACACAATAACCTTTCTCTTATTCATTTGTGCTCAGATCGTAGTAGTGACGTGTTTACAATTATATTTTCAATAATTAAGTGTACTTCTTAATTAACTTTATTATTGATCGCAAAGCTGTAATTGTTTGTATTTCCATTTTATTAATATTTATTAAATTATCTAATTTTATATTCCGTCATCGTCCACAGAGCTCCATGCCTCTTCCACTTATATACCACATCCTCACACACTTACAATAAGTTATAGTTATTTTTTTCTAATACTATAATCACTAGAAATACTTTTTATGGCAAAACAACGTTTGCCGGGTCAGCTATTTACTTTATAAAAAAGTGCGAAAAAGCAATAAATCCAAACAATCTTTGTCAGTAGATTACATATTTAACGGTTTAATGTGGACTTAGCACTAACAACTGTACCTATTTTGATAAAACCGTCTACCGTATGTTTTTCAAGACACTCAATCAATGGTTTTACTTCATCGCAAGTAAAAGTGTGTTTCAGCCAGTGGCTTGGATAATGTTTTGGTAAAGAACAAAAATTGCGATCATCCGACAATCCTAGCCGATGAACAACACACATTAAATATCTTTTTGAAGCATTTAATAACTAATACACGATGAGAAAATCTTCTAAACTATAAAAAGTTATTTCTATTAAACAGCTACCCGTAACTCAGTCGAGGCTCCTGTAAGTTAGTGATATAGTTAACATTACAGTAGGCATCTGTAGAGAAGTCTCGTTTATTCTTCATCGAATAAAAACGTATTCTAATAAAACATTATTTTCAGCATCTCTTTATACCTAAAATGCATGTTAGAGGAATGGCACACATACTAATATAAATACATTAAGAAGTATTTGGGTTGGAAAGGTAATAAAGCCTGCGATACCTTGGACAGTAACAATCACGCGACCGAGAAAACATTATCTAATGAAAACTGCCCGTTAGAGTACATGTTTTTTGCATTGTACATCGCTCTTCTGTTTGCAAGCAACTTAATTTGTGCTGCCCCAGTTCTGTCAGTTGTCATTTTATACGTTCGTGAATCACGAAGGAAAAAGACAGCTTCTTCATTCGTGTCTGCGTCTGACCAATAAAACTTTGATAATACAGTTCTGGTATCTCCTTTCGCTTAAGGATGTCTATATTATGCCGTCCCTTGGCTACAGCCAATTTCAGTCTTTACTGCTTTGATTCACGAAAGCAATATAGAACGTAATTTCGTAGTTTCATTTTGGAAGGCCGTTATACTTTGTTTGCTGACGCGGTATAATTCTCTGTCATCAAAAAGCGATGTTAAACCAATTCACCCTAAATTTTTTTTTTCAGATAGCTCTGTTTCCGGAGGATGGAGGTAATGTATTCGTACAATTAAAACTGTTAATCAATAAAAAAAGAGGAAATTTCTGATTAAACGTTTAATTGGACTTGGAAAGCGTGTATTATTTTTACATCAACAGTTGAATGATTTTTTACTAAACTAGACTTCACCAAAGCTTTGCTTAGAAATCATTATGCCTAAGTGTAAGTATTAGTAAATCTGTAAAACATTTACGATTTAATAATTTACAGTTTCACTTGTCTGACGCAATAATAAAGTGATCAGCCGCGTGGTAAAGTTAAATTTATACATTGTGGAAAGTTGCGATGTAATCAGAGAAGTAGACCCCAAGTAAGGTTTTCAAAAGTTCTCAGTTTTCCGTGAATGGCCTACAGTAATATTTATTGACGTTATGAGCCGACGCTAATCACGACTTGAGTCTACACTAGCGAGGAGTCGGGAATGTTGATATCAACGAAATAAATACTCAGCAGCAGTTGGGATTGAAAGGACGGAAAACCTCGTGGAAAACAGTAACGCAAGCGAAGCTTGTTGCGACGTAACTCGTAACCTCCCGAATGCGAGTCTGACACGTCAACCGCTTGACCAAATACACTCGGTGTCAGAAGTGAGGAAACTGCAACACTCATAATCAACTTAGGGAAATAAAACGATCGGTGATTTTGCCAAGCATAAAATAAATAAGACAGTGATATTCACATTGTANCGATCGGTGATTTTGCCAAGCATAAAATAAATAAGACAGTGATATTCACATTGTACACGGACACATTGCCATGCCATTATTAACACAACTACTTATTTTTTTAAGAGTGCGACTTTTTTTCTTAACAGTTAGCAACTGGAATATTTAAACTTAGTTCACTGCTAATTGAACATTTTTGAAAGTCCAACCAACTTTATTGTATTATTTCCATAGCGTTCTCCTCAGCCAGAGGGTAAAATTGACTTGAAAAATGCATGTGTCAATCTGGAAACAGCGTGGAATCTTAAGAAGCATTAATATGTTCTTGTCCGTGTGAAACAAAATCAAAAACTTAACGATGACCATAATTTAAAACCTTACTCTTAAAATAAGCATGTGAATGGTAAAAAAGAAAAGTAAGTTCAAAGCTTTCTATATAGCAAAGAAAAATATTTATTGAGACTGTTTTGTTTACAATAATAAAATATTGCTCTAATTCAAAGAGAAGGTAGGTTTGTGGCAAACATATTTTGCAGTGGTTCATATTTAATGAAAAATAATTTTTTTGGAAAAAAAATCACGTGTTGCAGCAAAGGAAATGTTTTAAAGTGACAACTACTTTCTGAGATTCACTGCCAAGATACTGTAAGTCGTTCATATTAAGTTATTATACTTATTGAAATATATACAGCTGTACAGGTAATATTTTTCAATAGTTGGTTTCAAATGGGTTTATCAATGAATTAGTTTATGAACTCTAAGATAAGACTGATATTTGACGTGATATAAACTTTTATACGAGTATTTACTGAGAAAACAGTGTTAGTTTATACCTCATTGTATGTGAAAGTGCCGCAGTTAACATATTTTTTTTATTATACAGAATGTATATAAATTCGCCCGACAAACTTTGGCTGCAGTATAATGACGAAAAAATAAGTTGAAAACATATATCGGACCTATGGTCTAAAATTAATTCTATGGGAGTACATATTTTTGATGTTCTTAACGGAAGAAATAATTTATTACAGTACCACTGTAATGTGACTCTCTTTGGAATCTTCCCCTCCCTTTAATAGCCGCAACAGTGGGTATTGTGCATGCCCCATCTGCCAGGTGCCAGGTGTTGGTAAATTTTATTTTGAAAGTAAAATGCGCTTTACCTACTCTAAAACGGCGAGGCTTAAAGTATTTGCACAATGCAACATTTTTGTTACTTGTGACATGCGGATTAATAATCCATCTTCTAAATCACAAATATTCTACCACGACATGGAGGTTAGTTCGAAATAAAGGTAGTAACCGTGATTATTTACATGAATTATTTTGATGGCAGCGAAGGGTGTTCTGGTGTTTGAAGATATTTGTTCAGTTTAAAGATTATCCAAACAATCTGTGATTCATCTTAACTATTATATCCAATATTTGCAATAAAAATGTGCTTTACGTCCAACTTTAAAAATGTTTGCCACCCTAGTATTCACTTTAGACCATAGGTCGTATATATGTTTTCAACTAATTTTTTCGTCATTATACTGCAGGCGAAGTTTGTCAGTCGTATTTAGATACTAGGTATATAGGCTGTTTACGGTTATTTAAGTACCTTTCAAATCAGTTTTTGAAAAATTCCACTGCCCCAACCTGCACATATTTTAACGAGGACACTGACTGGCAAGCGTCCAGTAAAGTTGGTTACAATGGAGGGAAAATAGTTCCATATGTTAACATTGATTAGAAGTGTTAGGTAAATATTTTTAAATACTGAAATAATTTTTTTTTTTTTTTTTTTTTGCTTTTTTCAAGCACTGTAAGTGTAAGGTAAAAATTAGCAAATTTGTAAAATATTTACTTTCTTAATAACTTTACTGTTTCACGTGCCCAACATATGAGTAAAGTACTGAGGCTGATGGAAATGTTAATTTTATATATGGGGGAAGAATACATAATGTACTTACAAGTAGATCTTAAGCGAGGCTATCAGAAATGTTCAGTTAACGGTGAACAGCATATAGCTTTTAGCTCAGAGAAAAAGGTATTTTTTTATTTCAGTGATCTCGACGAATGTTTCTACGTTCATAAACCACATCACGACCTGTCATGGCTGCCAAATTACGAGCGTTTAGAAATACACCCAATTAAATCATGCGCGGCTATAGAAACAAGCTCCCCGAGTTTATTTTAAGGCGCGTTGATAAACTTTAAGAGTTGATGATGGCTACAACGCAGTCCATCCTTTTTACCAAGCTGGGCCAAATTTGTCGCCACTCCGTGCCTCTGAGCCTAGTCGCATCCAGCTAAAGGCTGTACATGGTAAAGTGAGCACACCTTGAAGCCGTCTACTTTGGAATAATAGTCAATAAATATATTTTATTGTAGCCTTAGACGTTAACTTCCGAGTGCGGTGGAATATACACACTCTGTTTATTACTTACAGGACAACATTTATTTAAAAATCTGATTAAACTAACCAAAACGGCTTAGTTGAAAAAGTAACTAGTGCCTCAAAAGTGCTCACTTAAACGTGAACAGCAGATATCGAGTTGATGCCTAACAGTCACTGTAATTCATTTCGCTTGAGGAGTTAACGGAATTGGAAGCTATTATTTATTCTGTAACAATATTCAGATTGTTTATACACTCTAATCTGAACCAGTGATTTCTATCAGTATAATTATTTTACTGAATTTTCATTTATAGAGCTGTTAAATACTGACGAATCGGTGGAATGCACTGATGTTTTACTGCCAGGCCGGTGCAATTCAATAGTAGGTAGAAACCACAGTTTGATCAGCGAATAGCAGCAACTAAAGTGATTAATAGAATTTTACTGTGTCAAGCGGAACGGTCAAATTCGCTTATTTGGAACTGTTAACTCTTTAAATTATAGACGGTAAAACCACAAAAAAAAAGTTAGAAATTTACGACCATGGCAAACAGAATGGACATTTTTTCAGGCTCGGCGTGATTTATAAACTTATATTGTCCAGGAAAGATGACGTGGCGTCACAGATATGACGGTAGTCACACTCACCAATATGAAAACAAATTGACAAAAATTGATTTCGTATGTATAAATATTTCTTATGTATTAATATATTAGACCTGACAAACACGAATGCGAAACGTTAGTATGTAACTTGTCTGTTTGCAAAACGTTGTGCCTATGTGTATATATGATATATAAATACAATATAGTATAATTAATGATTATGGCGGTTTTGTAACAAGGGGTTGGGGGTTCGGAGCGTCGGAGCTGTTCATGATTTGTCATTCCGGTCCCCCAGCGGCCATCTTGTCAGACATCTTAGATCCAGGGGACCTTTGACCGCAGTGACATTTTACAACTCCGGTGACCTTTAACCCAAAAAAATCCCAAAAAATAAAAAAAGTCATATCTAAAAAATGTTTTTTTTTTAGGATTATAAAAAAGTATTAAATAATTACAAAAGTATTAAAAATTATTTGAAAAAGTTACATATCTGGAGGTAACCCACCCCACCGCCCATCACAAATACTCATTCAATTGTGTGCAGATATCTTCGTTTTCCCGTTTAATTTCTTTATACATTGCTGGAGGACGCCATATTTGTATACACACCACCAATAAAATTTAATGTATGGCTCAAACGCAGCATTGCAAAACTGACCCCATTCAATGAAAGGAAAGGTATTCGAATCCAAAGGCAAAATATCGAAAATACTGTAAAAACATAATATTGGAAATATACGTCACGAGAAAGAAGCACACAAAGACCATGTTTCCAGGTAAATATTAACGAAAAATAATTCACCGAGTGCCTCTACCCCTCTAATTAAAACGCTTTCCCCCCTCAGCAAAACATTTGTTTATAGTCCATGTTGGAAAAAATCATTTGTCTTGTACGGATGAGTTATGCAGCTGTTTATAAAGTAAGCATGGCTCGAAAACGCCAAAAACAGAGTTCAAAACACTTCGCTACCCCTCACGGTATGTGATATGTAAAGTGAAGTATCCCATGAATTCCCCTTCACCAAGTCATAGACGTTCGTCCCTAAAAATATTTCATCTCAAGTTTAAAATCAGTACTTTGGGAAATTTAGGCAGCGGGAAAAAATATCCATATGGTTATTCCACGTGCAGCGATATTTCTAGCTCCCAGTGTCCGGATATAGAACTCTTTATACATGCAAATAATGTACGTATAAAAAGTTTTGCGGGGGAAAAAATTATATACAGTGAGGATATGATAGCGTAAAGATACACCGAACACAAGTACAAAATCATAAAAAACAGTTACCTTCGACAAACAAAATTTCTGTATTTTCATACAATCGTGTGCGCTCGCTCCATTATGAGATATATCTGATCCACGGTAAAGCATCCTGTTACGAGTTGTGGTCAGGCCCTTAGTTGAGCGGCCTGCCTGATCACACCTTCACTTATTTATCCAGGACACGGGCCGTGATCGCTGAAATAAGTTAAAAAAATTGCAAACCACAGAAACCCCCTCCACCGGCCAGTAAACGGGGACAACGCAGCCGATATAGGGCAGTGTAGTCCGTGAGTGGTGTATTTTGTCGTCGGGCCATTGGAACGAGAAGACCACTGAAGATGGGTGTGTCAGGCCGTTGACTTGCGCCATCTTAATCAACCTCCGGAATAATGAACAAGGTGGGGTCTCTCCAATTAAGCTTTACTCAGAACGTGGCTGGTTAAATCTTTATAAAATAATATGATTTAATGTTTTAATATATATGTATAGCTCCCCCCGTTCATATTCAATAATATTTATATTGAAATAATATTGTAGAACCATAATGTTAAGTAAACCTATTTTATACAACTCTTATCAGTGACTTGTTACAACCCTATATCCCTGTTAAAGATAAGTGTCAACAAACTATCAGCATTATAACACCCCGCACCCTCCCCCTCCAGAGTCACATCAAACTACTACGTGACTTTTAGCCGAATGAATAGTGGCATGCCAATATGTGTGTGTATATGANTTCCAGAGTCACATCAAACTACTACGTGACTTTTAGCCGAATGAATAGTGGCATGCCAATATGTGTGTGTATATGAGCGGCCTCAAATCCAGCAGGAATCAATAGTATTCACTCTTTACGAACCACGCGAACTTAAATATAGTTTTATTCCCGATATGCTAGTTTGCCATGCAGATTTATACCTCAATACGAATTCCAGCAAAGACACGCGCATAAAACTCTCATTCACAACCCTTTTTTCTCGTCGAGACATACAATTACAGCCAATGCATTATGGAGACCATGAACTTTTAGAGTTATTTTAATCCCTTTCGAATGTAGAAAATTAATACTATGTACATATGTTTTGTAGCCCGTACTTCACCTTAATTTTTTTTTCGTATAAAAGATCAAATANGAAAATTAATACTATGTACATATGTTTTGTAGCCCGTACTTCACCTTAATTTTTTTTTCGTATAAAAGATCAAATATGAATTTTTTTATTAATTCCGGTGAAACCAAAGATTCTTTGTGATGCTGTGAAACTAAGAAATAAGGAAAAAAAAGGATATATTCTCCACTTGCTCATACGTGACACACACACACACATGCACACGCACGCACATACACACGCACATACACACACATACACACACACGCGCGCGCGCGCGTAAACACAGATCTCAAAATATCCCAATTGCAGGAGAGACTGATAGACGCAATTAAAAAATATATTAAGACAAAAACATACTTAAAGAAGTGGTCACGAGTCCCACTACAGAAGTAAACGAGAGATACGTGCAGTCGTATTATGAGCTCGCGCACACGTCCAGCCGTTCTGCACCAGGTGTTGAATTTATCTTTGACCTAGCGCACTGACCGCTGGAGAGCTGAAAGATTTAGAGGGCGTGGAGGTTGGCTTGTCGTTCTAGCAGCTGGTTTTATTTCTCACACAAGCCAAATATTTTACATAGGATAATAAACACAGATGATATCTGCACGCAGAAATCAACACCAGGGAAAACCCATGTTCAAGGGGGTCCGGGTTCGATGCTAGACTCATTCGGTCCCAATTTATATTTTAAACACCACTCCAGGCGAATCGCGGGCTGGTTTCTTAGTCTAGTCCTTACTTGATCCCGTTTGCCCTAGCAACTCTCTCCTTCTCAAAATAATATAAATTTTACATTTTTTATTATTTTAGCTTCTACACCACCTAGAAAATATAAACTCACGCTACTATTTTACGAGGATCTAATACAGTCATGAATAATAAATATTTGTGTTTTCATTATAAGGGGAAGGGAGTGGCGCTATTTTCTCTCACATCGAATCCGCAGCATCGGGCTTTCAGAATCACAAACCATCCACGTTTCGAGGACGAAAAACATAAAAAAAAATCGCAACATGTAATGCAGACAAATGTGTACGGATTAACATTTAAAAAAATCNCGAGGACGAAAAACATAAAAAAAAATCGCAACATGTAATGCAGACAAATGTGTACGGATTAACATTTAAAAAAATCACTACATTGAGTACAATGATTTTTTTTTTGTATAATTAATTCCTAGCATTTTTCAGGCATACCGAGATACCATTTTGCATTTTACAGGTATTTAAAGCTACCATTACGGACACAATTCGTTGTTGGTCACTGTCTGATAACTTGGAATATATATACCGAATTGGGTCATTATTATTCTCTTCGTAATCCAAAGAAAGAGTGTATTCATCCACTGATGCAAATACTTAGAATTATTTTCACGCCAACGTACACGGTGGTCAAATTAATGTTAATCCGTTTGGGGGAAAAAATCTAACAGAATATTCAACCCTTTCACATCTGCTAATACGAGTGTAAACCTCATTTAATGAATAAAATATTTAATCCTTGTTGCAACCGGAAAATCTAAGACATTTTTGCCACGATTATATATATATAAACACACACGCGCATGAAACCAAATTACGGTAAGAGAAAACTGGCCACCTATTACACACATAGAAAAAAAATTTGCCCAGTAACGAACTTAAGATAATACATTTCATGTCCTGAACAGTGCTACATAATTATATTTCCGAATCGAAGCGACATTCCGAGGTGAAAAAAAACCTTTTATTTTTAGTTTTATTAATCTTGAACCTTCAGATGTTTACACACCATAAACCTGGCCACCGGAAAAAATATAAATNGTAAACGAGAGATACGTGCAGTCGTATTATGAGCTCGCGCACACGTCCAGCCGTTCTGCACCAGGTGTTGAATTTAACTTTGACCTAGCGCACTGACCGCTGGAGAGCTGAAAGATTTAGAGGGTGTGGAGGTTGGCTTGTCGTTCTAGCAGCTGGTTTTATGTCTCACACAAGCCAAATATTTTACATAGGATAATAAACACAGATGATATCTGCACGCAGAAATCAACACCAGGGAAAACCCATGTTCAAGGGGGTCCGGGTTCGATGCTAGACTCATTCGGTCCCAATTTATATTTTAAACACCACTCCAGGCGAATCGCGGGCTGGTTTCTTAGTCTAGTCCTTACTTGATCCCGTTTGCCCTAGCAACTCTCTCCTTCTCAAAATAATATAAATTTTTCATTTTTTATTATTTTAGCTTCTACACCACCTAGAAAATATAAACTCACGCTACTATTTTACGAGGATCTAATACAGTCATGAATAATAAATATTTGTGTTTTCATTATAAGGGGAAGGGAGTGGCGCTATTTTCTCTCACATCGAATCCGCAGCATCGGGCTTTCAGAATCACAAACCATCCACGTTTCGAGGACGAAAAACATAAAAAAAAATCGCAACATGTAATGCAGACAAATGTGTACGGATTAACATTTAAAAAAATCCCTACATTAAGTACAATGATTTTTTTTTGTATAATCAATTCCTAGCATTTTTCAGGCATACCGAGATACCATTTTGCATTTTACAGGTATTTAAAGCTACCATTTCGGACACAATTCGTTGTTGGTCACTGTCTGATAACTTGGAATATATATACCGAATTGGGTCATTATTATTCTCTTCGCAATCCAAAGAAAGAGTGTATTCATCCACTGATGCAAATACTTAGAATTATTTTCACGCCAACGTACACGGTGGTCAATTTAATGTTAATCCGTTTGGGGGAAAAAATCTAACAGAATATTCAACCCTTTCACATCTGCTAATACGAGTGTAAACCTCATTTAATGAATCAAATATTTAATCCTTGTTGCAACCGGAAAATCTAAGAAATTTTTGCCACGATTATATATATATAAACACACACGCGCATGAAACCAAATTACGGTAAGAGAAAACTGGCCACCTATTACACACATAGGAAAAAAATTTGCCCAGTAACGAACTTAAGATAATACATTTCATGTCCTGAACAGTGCTACATAATTATATTTCCGAATCGAAGCGACATTCCGAGGTGAAAAAAAACCTTGTATTTTTAGTTTTATTAATCTTGAACCTTCAGATGTTTACACACCATAAACCTGGCCACCGGAAAAAATATAAATAATGTCTAGTCCCCTAATATATTATTTTTAAATTACAGAGTATGCTCCAGATTTTCGTCCTTTCATTACTCAAAAACATTCCTCATTCCTAAAAGTATTCCTCAAAATCATTCATATTCCTAATAGTATCCCTAAAAATCATATTCCTGAAAAGTATATAAATCAGAGGATGAAAGGAAGGACCCGTTCGTTGAATTACGAAGAGGAAAATAATGACCCGATTCGGTATATATTCCTTGTTATCAGACTGGCCAAGAACGAATCATGTGCGAAATGGTATCTTTAAATACCTGTAAAATGTATAATGGTATCTCGGTATGCCTGAAAAATGCAAGGAATTGCTGATACCAAGTAAATCTTTGTGTTCAATAAATTTTAAAGATAATACTTTTACATTTGCCTACATTACGTGTTGCGATTTTTTAAATGTTTTTCGTCCTCGAAACTTGGATGGCTCGTTATTCTGAAAGCCCAATACTGCGAATACGATGTGAGAGGAAATGGCCCAACCCTCTTCCTCTTATAATAAACACACACAAATTCTTTTTATTCGCATCTGCCTACTTGATTATGTTAAAATAGTAGTGTGAGTTGACATTTTCTAGGTTGTGTGAAAGCTAAAATAATAATAAAAGTAAATTTTATACTGTTTTGAGACGGAGCGAGTTGCTAGGGAAAGCGGTATCAAGTAAGGACTCGACCAAGAAACCATCCGGGCATTCGCCTGGAGTGATATTTAAAATATAAATTAGGGCCGAACGAGTTGAGTATCGAACCCCTGGTCCCCTTGAACATGGGTTTCCGATGGTGTTGACTTGTGCGTGCAGATATCATCTGTATTTATCATCCAATGGATTATATTTGACATATGTGTGAAATAAAACAAGCTGCTAGAATGACAAGTCACCCACCACCCCTCTAAATCTTTCAGCTCTCCAGCGGTCAGTGCGCTAGATCAAAGTCCAATTCAACACCTGGTGCAGAACGGCTGGACGTGTGCGCGAGCTAAGAATACGACTGCACGTATCTCTCGTTTACTTCTGTAGTGGGACTCGTGACCACTTCTTTAGGTATGCTTTTGTCTTAATATGTTTTAAATTTGTTTATCAGTCTCTCCTGCTATTTGAATATTTCGGGCTTTGTATGCGCTCGCGTGTGTGTAGGTGTATGCGTATATGTGTGTGTAGGTGCGTGTGTGTGTTTGAAGTATGTGTAAGTCGAGAATGTAAATTTTTTTCTTATTTCTTAGTTTCACAGCATTACAAAGGATCTTTGGTTTCACCGGAATTTAAAAAAAATTTCACATTTGATATTTTAATACAAAAAAAAACACAAAGGTAGAGTTCGAGCCAGGATTTATTTACATAAAAGTTGTACATAGAATTAATTTTCTACATTCGAAAGGGATTACCATAACTCTAATATTTCATTGCCTCCGTAATGCATCGGTTGCAATATGCTCTAATTTTTTCGCAATTGTGAAGTCTTACCGTATTTGTCTCGACGATATTGAATGGTGGTGAATGAGAGCTGTATGCACGTGTATTTGCTTTAATTCGTATTATGGTGTAAATCTGCATGGTAAACAAGCACCTTGGGAATAAAACTATGTTTTAGTTCGTATAATTCGTAAAGAGTGAATACTATTGACTCCTGCTGGATTTGAGGCCGCTCATATACATACACATGTCCGCATGTCACTTTTCATTCGGCTAAAGTCACGTAGCAGTGTCGTGGGACTCAGGAGAGGAGGATGGGGTTGCTTTACCGCAGATCAGATATATCTCTTAATGGAACGAGCGCACGCGAATGTATGAAAATACAGAAATTTTGTTTGTCGAAGGTAACTGATTTTTTAATGATTTTGTACTTGTGGTGGGTGTACCTTTACTGTAACGTCTCCTCGCTGTATAAAATTTTTTCCCCTACAAAACTTTCTATACGTACATTATTTGCATGTATAAAGAGTTCTATATCCGGACACTGGGAGCTAGAAATATCCATGCACGTGGATTAACCATATGGATATGTTTTCCCGCTGCCTAAATTTCCTAACGTACTGATTTTAAACTCGAGATGAAATGTTTTTTAATGATGAGAGTCTATGACTTGGTGAGGGGGAATTCATGGGATACTTCACTTTGCATATCACATACCGTGAGGGGTAGCGAAGTGTTTTGAACTCTGTTTTTGGGGTTTTAGAGCCATGATTAGTTGCATAAGCTGCATAACGCANTAGAGCCATGATTAGTTGCATAAGCTGCATAACGCATCCTGACACAACACATAATATTTTCCAACATTAATTTAAAACAAATGTTTTCTGAGGGGGAAAAACAATTTTGTTTAAAAGAGAAGGGGCGCTCGGTGATTGATTTTTCGTTAATATTTGCCTGGAAACATTCTCTTTGTGTGCTTCTTTCTCGTGACGTATATTTCCAGTATGATATTTTTACAATATTTTCGGTATCTTGCCTTTCGTTTCGAATACCTTTCCTTTCGTTGAATGAGATCAGTTGTGCAATGCTGCGTTTGATCCATACATTACATTTTATTGTTGATGTCTTTATGTGGAGAGCCAACGGCGATGTTTTTCCCCGTTCGAGTTATGCATGTGCTGATANTCATGGGATACTTCACTTTGCATATCACATACCGTGAGGGGTAGCGAAGTGTTTTGAACTCTGTTTTTGGGGTTTTCGAGCCATGATTAGTTGCATAAGCTGCATAACGCATCCTGACACAACACATAATATTTTCCAACATTAATTTAAAACAAATGTTTTCTGAGGGGGAAAAACAATTTTGTTTAAAAGAGAAGGGGCGGGGCGCTCGGTGATTGATTTTTCGTTAATATTTACCTGGAAACATTCTCTTTGTGTGCTTCTTTCTCGTGACGTATATTTCCAGTATGATATTTTTACAATATTTTCGGTATCTTGCCTTTCGTTTCGAATACCTTTCCTTTCGTTGAATGAGATCAGTTGTGCAATGCTGCGTTTGATCCATACATTAAATTTTATTGTTGATGTCTTTATGTGGAGAGCCAACGGCGATGTTTTTCCCCGTTCGAGTTATGCATGTGCTGATATCCTTCGAATACCCCCTCTCGTTGTGGAGACATAGGTCTTTAGACTGCAGTTTGGACCTCCACGAAACCATTGCCATTAAACAACCCAAACCCTGCCACGATTCTTGGGCGTGATGGTTGCTGGCGCGATGGTGAATGCTCATCCTGAACCCTTGGTTTTGTGGGAAGTACACTCGTACGCTGCTGAGAAGGAGACTGTACACGACAGATTTTCGCAGGTGAAGGTCCTACAGCTACGCAGGTTAATGAAGGCCTCTGCAAGTTATCGCGCCTAGCAAATGCCATGACACATTAATCACTTATGTCACTCTATCTGCATTATTCGAACATTCATACTTTTCGTGTCTTCGAACACATTTGGTGAATGCAAACGAAGTTTTACAGTAGCGTCACGGGTACTTAGGTAACGCTTTTTCAAATTATGTAGATGGTAAATATATTAATTAAAAAAACTAAGTTCTAGTACCGTATTTTGTGAGGTTTCATATTCCTCCATTGACTAGCTGGCCCAAACCGATACTCCAAATTTAAGCAGATTTGTAATTTCGTGGTAAAATATATGCTGCGTATTACGTGCACACTTGATAATATCCTGCAACCTGATTGAATTAAATATCCGAAATTACCAATCAGAATGCTAAAAAACTAATGGCGAGAGAGCTATTTGTCACCTGTGACATCAGACGAGAAACTGTGCGGAATGTCGACATTTTTCTCATTATATACTTCTCCCACACTAGCACACTCTGGCGGACAATACTGAAAACAAGAGCGGTATTGGTAAGGGATTAATCTTGGGTGAATAATTGGTCGGACTAAAGTGGAGGGGCGTGGAGTAACATAATAAATACTCTATTTCAATGGTAACTTAATTAGTATTAAAACGAAAAATGATTTCAGATCGGTCTTAATTAAAGTTTTTAAGACAAAATTATCGATTTAATAAATTATGCATGCAGTTATATCACTGATTGGAAAAATAACTTTTTAAATAGGATGGAAAATTACAGATTCTTTTTATGCCTATGAAACAAATGTGAGTGCCGACAGCTCACTTTGCAGCTGAATCGTCGGAATGAGCAGGTGCAGGCAGCTCGCTTGGCAGTGAAATCGAGAAATTAACACTACCTATGTGTTGAAAGCGAATACACATAATACGCTAATACAGAGGAATGAATTGGCTCGGCAGTTTATTTGTGNTATGTAGATGGTAAATATATTAATTAAAAAAACTAAGTTCTAGTACCGTATTTTGTGAGGTTTCATATTCCTCCATAGACTAGCTGGCCCAAACCGATACTCCAAATTTAAGCAGATTTGTAATTTCGTGGTAAAATATATGCTGCGTATTACGTGCACACTTGATAATATCCTGCACCTGATTGAATTAAATATCCGAAATTACCAATCAGAATGCTAAAAAACTAATGGCGAGAGAGCTATTTGTCACCTGTGACATCAGACGAGAAACTGTGCGGAATGTCGACATTTTTCTCATTATATACTTCTCCCACACTAGCACACTCTGGCGGACAATACTGAAAACAAGAGCGGTATTGGTAAGGGATTAATCTTGGGTGAATAATTGGTCGGACTAAAGTGGAGGGGCGTGGAGTAACATAATAAATACTCTATTTCAATGGTAATTTAATTAGTATTAAAACGAAAAATGATTTTAGATCGGTCTTAATTAAAGTTTTTAAGACAAAATTATCGATTTAATAAATTATGCATGGAGTTATATCACTGATTGGAAAAATAACTTTTTAAATAGGATGGAAAATTACAGATTCTTTTTATGTCTATGAAACAAATGTGAGTGCCGAGGCGACAGCTCACTTTGCAGCTGAATCGTCGGAATGAGCAGGTGCCGGCAGCTCGCTTGGCAGTGAAATCGAGAAATTAACGCTACCTATGTGTTGAAAGCGAATACACATAATACGCTAATACAGAGGAATGAATTGGCTCGGCAGTTTATATGTGTCAGTCATCCATTGGCTGGGTATTGCTGTGGGATGGGCCTTACTTCTGATTGGCAGCTCGCCGTCCCGTGAATATTGTATAATGTGCATGTGCCAGATATACAGTAATCACTCTCCGTGTTTCAACATCATACAGCCAACAGAACTGTCAAAACAATGTGGATAATAGTTGAGGGTAAAACACAGTTTATATGCGTAAATACTTTGGGGTGTTTGAACAGTTCCTTATAAACTAGTTTTAATGCAGCCAGAACATACTCAAGTTAGTCAAAGTAAGTTTTTGCCCATGTAAATAACAAACATTTTCATCACTTTTGACTATGTGACTCTGACAGTTGCAATGGCAATGGGTGATTCAAATGGATACCATGCGCAGGAGACGAAAAAACCTGTCTAGCTCATCTTTAGTTTACGGCTGTCATCCGGTGGATGCTGATTGGCGAATAACCCGCGCCATGTTTCCTGGCCATGAAGCCAGTTTTGTCANGCAGGAGACGAAAAAACCTGTCTAGCTCATCTTTAGTTTACGGCTGTCATCCGGTGGATGCTGATTGGCGAATAACCTGCGCCATGTTTCCTGGCCATGAAGCCAGTTTTGTCACTAATTGCGCGTAGAGGAAATATGGGGTAGAGGGATCTCGCTGGCTGCGCAGAACCACTCTCACTGTCCCAACATTGAACTGCTTTTCTGCCAATACAACTGTTGTAAACGATTTGAATAGGATTTGAGGTTAGAACTCTGTTTAGTAAACAAATGTTTTGAAATGTATATTTACTTCCTCTAACAAATTTGTAATGCTCTTTGATTAAATACAAATGGGTAAAAAAAAGTATTTTATTCATGTAAAACTGCTTGTCTTTTGGAAATTACGATATAAACGAACACGTTTATCAGTGTTGGCCATGTGACTTGGACAGCTGCGTTGGTTTGGGGTAGGTCAATGTCGGGCAGATGCGCAGAATATGAAGAATCGGTCTATCTCATCTTTAGTCTATGTAAGCGCGTCCTGAGTCTGGGACACAGACTGCTGCTTCGCCCCTGTACACTTGGGCATTCTGTGGCCTAACATCCCTCCTAAGAGCTTCCTGTTTGGTCTGCCGCGGAACGTGACTGGCTAACGTCCGTCTCGCTCGGGAAGGACCACGCGTGTTACAGAATTGCACGCACGTACAGTTTCCGTCCTCTGCCCGCCAGCGCATGTGCCGTGGGCTATTCTCGACGCCCCGCGCTCTGCAACTGCGCGAAGCTACAGAGCAGACAAGCACACAGAGGCAAAGTGGCTCCGCGGTTCCTTCGATTGGCGACCTGCGGCAGATGACATCCAAGATGGTGGGTGGAGTGAAAGAAAGCAGATGAGAGAGTGGCAAGAAGAAATGATGCTCATGAAGTAGAATTGGGAAATTATAGAAACAAGATTACGGCCAAAGGTGATTAATCAGCAGGGTGGCACGACAAAGCATAAGGTGAAATGAAGGTGATATAATCTCAGATGGTGGACAAAGATCAAGGTCGCATGACTTCACCCAATATGGCGGTGGTAATGTCATCCAAGATGGAAGCAACTACTTCATTCAAGATGGCAACAACAACTTCATTCAAGATGACGACCGGATCCTCGGCTGCACAAGGATCTAAGAACGGACCTTGTGTCCATTAATTAATGTGTTTCTTATATATCATCCATCAATGTGTTTCCGAGATATCCTCTATTAATATTACCATGCATTTCTTCATTTGCACGGTCTTCTCTTTGGTCGGAATACTGTAGGTGGGTTTTCTATTCTCGTTGCAGAAGAAATGTTATTGTAGATCAAGCCCAAGGCTGGCAGATTTCATAGTGTCGAAATAGTCAAAGAATATTATCGCATACTGCGTCGCAGAGTGCCCGAAATGAAACAGTTTATTGCTTATGAACCCGTTGGAATAATATTTTGTTCACAGCACCCAAATTATACTAGAATCAGGCTTATTCATTTGTAGTTGCACTGAAGTTTTATTCCTTAAAGCTCCAAGATAAGAGTGCATCGCCTGATATGTTGTGTGGATTTGTCTTACTAATCAGGTTTTCTTCATGCAGGTTCATTGGTCTGCAATTTTAGAGTAGCTTTACAGACTACCGAAGCTATCAGGAATTTTAAATACCTTAAAAAGCATAATCATTGTTTAATATAAGTTATTACCTCACTTCTATCAAATACATACATTATTACTCTTAACTCCATCTAGGTCAGGCCCGTCCAACATACGGCCCCCGGGCCACCATCCGGCCCGCGTAGGCCCTACATCCGGCCCGCGAGCTAGTTAAAATTTTTAAAGTCATAGCATAGATAGATGATGACATATAATAGACAAATATTGCGCAAACAATCTTTAAAAAGTCTCTTAGATAATATGTTTATTTTATCGACTACGAATAATATTCACATGTTTGTAGGCAAGTAAATTATGTTTACCTACGATTTATAAACAATAACACGAACTGCGCTTCGTAGGTATCAAATCCGCGCGTGCACTGAGACGCGCCCCACCCTCTCACCTCACCCTCGCGGCGCTCGTAGCACCGCCGCCGTGTCGCTCGCTCAAAGTCACTTGGCCGGCAAAGTTTGTCACGACGCGAGTAATTACTTATTTGGT
>NQII01005631.1:67398-96510 GCA_002778355.1 Clitarchus hookeri | reverse complement strand
GTGACGAAGGTGGAAGGGGGTAGTTTGTGCGTGATAAATGGGGCAATAAAGGCTGGTTTCTCGACGTGAAGGCGTGTCCCACGCATGGCCGGAGAAAAGCCGAATGGCTGCAGTTAAACGAGCGCCTGCTACCGGCGGACCCCCGGATGCAGCTTGCAGAGCAGGCGGATGTCAGCTGAAGACGGTCGTTTTGTAAACGTGGATCGCTGCTTCCAGAAAGGGAAGACGTGCGTCAGAGCTTGCTTATCACGCGGATTTCCCTCCGAGGAGCCAAGCTGGACTCGCAACCATCCGTAGCGCCCGTCAGTCGTCCGTCAGTCCGTCCGGCGGTCATGTGATCTTATACCAATCGCAAGGCACCTCTTTATTCTATCCGTCCATCCGTCAAATATTTACCGAACTTTAACTTCGGTGAACGTACGGATGAACTACCGTCTTCTGATGACATTCCTTAGACCTGAACATGCACTTTTAAATAAAATATAGGGCGGTGGGACTGTTTATTTATCTATGGTTGTAAATTCAGAAATTTAAAGTGTAAACAATATTCAGTATTAATTCTTATAACCTAAAAAAATTATATTATGTTATGTATCACAAGCTTTTAATACATGTGTTAACATTAAATACCTCATTTTTTGTTAAACTGGATTTAAAAAAATATTTTATGTATAAATTATAATAGTTCATTTATAATTAATATGAGTTAAAACGGTGAGAAAATAAGTGCGATGGTAATGCCTAGTAATAAATAGTTCTTATGCAAAATATTATTACACTGTGTGTGTATGAATGCGGTGAGTTGTTCCTTTGGTGTAATTTTCTAGATATGGTAAAATTTGTTTGCATGAGGCGGAGAAATATCCTGAAAGTAGAACTTTATCAGGGCTTCAGAAAAGTGGTAAGTAACCGTATATGAACAGGTGTTTTTCGCGAAAAGATTTCAATACCAGTTGTACTCCAAAACACTTTTGTTCATATGCACTTTCGTGGTTGGATGATTTTAAATGTCACGTACCGCAAATGTCTGTCCGCAAATCATGGGCATTCAGTATTGGAGTACTTTATTACGATTGGCCCAGTCGAATAAGAACATGTCTTCTAACGTAGACACGCGGCCAATTACCAAAGAAAGTGTTGGTTGTGGACGTAGGATATTAAAGTATATCATGGTCATAAATATTTTCGGGAAAAACACGTGTCCCTATCTATAGATTACTCCCTCACGGTTGACTATATGCTGTTCATGGTAAACTGAGCACTTTCGAAAGCCCAGCTTAAGATCTACTTGTATGCACATTGGGCATTCTGCCGCCAAATGTAACATTAACATTGGCGTAGGCCTTCTAACTCAATGTCGGTCAAGTGAAACTGTGAAAATATTATAAAGGTATACATTTCACAAATTTGCTGATTCTCTCAATTACACACATTAAAAAACTGAAAGAAAACTAAATAATTTCAGTTTTCGCAAATGTTCACTGACCACTTAGAATTTAACGTTGCAGTAGGGATCTACTTTCCCTTCTTTGTTACCAACTTTACTGAGCGCATGCCAGTTGGAGCGCGTGTTAAAGTTTACGCTGATAATGGCATTGAAATTTTTCAAAAATCGATTTAAGAAGCATTTAATTAGCCGTGAGCAGTTTTTAGACGCAATTAAAGCTCTTTCTAGTTACGCAGTTTTGCCCCGTGCGTATCATTCCGCCACACGTAAGTCTACAAATTAATAATGGCCTCAACCTACTGACTGGTATTCATACGTCATTCATGTAACACGAGGAATGAAACATTTGGAAATATAAATGTGTAGTTATTGATTTCCGAGTATGATGTGCATAGCACAAACAAAAACTAAATTTAGTAGCTTCAGATTAAAAGTTGTATTTCAGAAATACATTAAAACCTGGAACTACTTTTTGATAGGCGCCACCAAACTTACTGCAGTACTTCAGTAGTTTTCAATTGTAATACTTACAATTGCGGAAAGTATATTTTTACAAGGTTTTGTGCCAGAAATGTTAATTGACTCATGATCCACCTATGTGAGGGTAATGATTTTCGATATTTAATTTCAGTCGGTTCAATGCAGTGACAGCTAATGATGAACATGCCTAATGGAATTCAGTTTAATGGGTTTTTGTCTGTCAATCTTTCATATGTCGACGTTGAGGGCGTGTCATGAAATTCACGAACGAATCGTCAGCATTAAAATAAGCCTCAGTGTTTGTGAGCGTGCATATAATATATAAATTTCGTGAAAAATCACTACCTTGACTAATACGGGAATCAATTTCCACAAATTCTGAATAAAGAGTTTCCCGTATTAGTTTTACTTTACATTTTCATTTAAATTCTGTTAAGCCCGCATGCTTCAAAGCGTTCAACATTCGCACTTCGATTTCGCGGAGAATAAATATTAGTCGCCTAAGTCTTCTAAATGTTTTCACTGAATTACAACACGGTTCGTGATCTCTAATGCCGTTTACCGTGGTACTCAAACTATGAATTGGAAGATATTTTAAATTACATTTAAAGTGAACAAGTGCAACAAATAGCATAACTTTTCAAACATTAAAGGAGAGTGGAAGCTGCAATGCGGGTATTACATTAATCGACCAGCAAATAACCTTTATATCTGTTATTTTACTTTTTTCATATATACTACTTCAGTTTCAAGAATTCACAACCCTAATTGCTTTTAAATGGTTGATTAAACTTTATAAAAGCGAGTGTGCTAAACGACGAAAAGAAATAACGTAAATTCGTATTTAATAAGAAAAGTATCAGCAGTGTTTAAGATCAATTTTAAAAACGCATTGTTTTCGTAAATTACACGGAAGCATTTCATTGGTATTACCAATCATCCAAATGGCATTCTTTATAAACACGTGATGTCAGAAGAAGTTTGTAAACTTATTTGACTGTTTAATATTTCACGATTGTTATTCGCTCGGAGAATGAAGGAAGCCGTGAAAAAGTATGTAAACAGGTTCTAAGAATGGATTCCAATAGCAGGCAATTTCACAGTGTCGTAAACTGCTGTTATGACTTCAGAATAAACCACGCCTGTGTATACGTTTTGAGATGAGGGTTCATAAAAAATTTCAAAAGT
Organism: Clitarchus hookeri; assembly: GCA_002778355.1. Taxonomy (NCBI): domain Eukaryota; kingdom Metazoa; phylum Arthropoda; class Insecta; order Phasmatodea; family Phasmatidae; genus Clitarchus; species Clitarchus hookeri. Next base: position 93,395 of record NQII01005631.1, on the reverse strand, counting down.
TTAACGTAACGTTGCTGTTTGTGAACACTTTTCTTCTGACAAGGGCAACACCTATTTTTAAATTAGTTTTATAATTACTCAGTTCTGATACGGGATTCTATTTTATTGCTGTGAGATTTATAAAACACGTTCTTCATATAAAGTTAGTCGGATATTGGTGAGTAAGAACCAATCTTAACGGTGTGCAAGTTTTAATTAATTTTATATCACATTTCTTTAGGGAGTGTACTTTAAGACATATTTTGATCATTATTTTTGGCAGCGTGAACAAAGATGTCAACTTCTAGTTGAAACATGAATACAGAAGTTATAGACAATCGCTGAACAGGCATCGTTTGAATTATGATACGTATTACATTTTTTTTCTTTTGCAAGTTAACTCACTACGGTCACTTTAAAGTAATCGCAGGTATTCAAGAATTAGGAATATAGTTTTGGATGNCTTTTGCAAGTTAACTCACTACGGTCACTTTAAAGTAATCGCAGGTATTCAAGAATTAGGAATATAGTTTTGGATGCAGTAAACATACTCTTATATGATACGTATTGAATAAAAGTTCAATCTCACGAGCTAATTGGCACAAATAATATTACATACTTCGAACTTTTGGTATCTGTTCTGCTTTTACAAGTAAAATTATAGTTATGCAGTATAATAAATTGTGTTAGAAAACTTTCTGAAATAAATTGCAAACATATTTTTTTGTTCAATTAAGAAATTCTCAGAAATTTTTAAGGGCGCGGGAAGGGGAGGGTTTTAAAGAAGGCGTTTAAGAAAATGAAAACTGTAATTTATTTTAGTTCCTGAAAATAAATTCAAAAAGTAAACTATAATAGTTTTTTATTTGTATTTTACATAAGAACACAACCTCCCCCCCCCCTCCGAATACAAATCTCAGTTCATTGGTATTATTACTAAATGTCGTATGTTTTTAGAGTCAATAACTGCCATAAATTATACAGTTATACATGTTAATTCAACGAGCTTAAACTGAATTTTTTCTAGATTATGGTAAAGGGAATTCTTAGTAATAAAATACTACGCTCAAATATTCGTTATTTGAGACCAACAAGGGATAAAATGTAACTATCAGAAATAAATTTCTCGACGTAACTACAAACATTTGACTNCGTTATTTGAGACCAACAAGGGATAAAATGTAACTATCAGAAATAAATTTCTCGACGTAACTACAAACATTTGACTAAATTCTTGTTAAAAATCCTCAAGTCCACAATTACCCTTTTGCAGCAAAAAATAAATAGTATGTGGTTAGTACTGTACATTATAATGATTTTGTGAGGACTTATAGCAGCATAATTATATTNCGTTATTTGAGACCAACAAGGGATAAAATGTAACTATCAGAAATAAATTTCTCGACGTAACTACAAACATTTGACTTAATTCTTGTTAAAAATCCTCAAGTCCACAATTACCCTTTTGCAGCAAAAAAATAAATAGTATGTGGTTAGTACTGTACATTATAATGATTTTGTGAGGACTTATAGCAGCATAATTATATTATCTTCAGAAAATGCGTGCTCCGGCTTCTTAGGTTATTTCTATAAATGCACAGTGAAATAAATCGGACAAGCTTTACCCATTGATATGTTGATTAATCATCAGAATTTTATAAATACGTAAACAGAAATGGGCTGTTACTGATACATTAATAATTATCACAGATATTTTACCTTTTTTTTACGAACAAAAACATATCACAAACCATTTTATCAATGCTCAACTTTTTGCCTCATATATATATATATATATATATTATTTTCTTTCTGATAATAAATTAAATCGACATTTTTTTGTAAGTCGTACACTGACGACAAAAAATAAGTTAATATATATTTTTTATATTTCTGAATACACTTGGAAGAAAAGAAAACTTTTAAATGTGTATACAAATACGTAAATATGTTTCAGTAAAAAACTCATTACGGCAACGAACTTNAGAAAAGAAAACTTTTAAATGTGTATACAAATACGTAAATATGTTTCAGTAAAAAACTCATTACGGCAACGAACTTCGTAGAACTGCAAAGATATTATTTTTCTGTAACTGAACCTTCTTTACACTATATCCGGTCTCACAATCATGAGGTAATTAGTGAAACCTTACGCTCTGGAAGCGTCATCTCCTAAAATTGTGTAATTCACTCCCGAATTACAGACTAAAGCGAAATTAGTGACTCCAGTAAGATGCGGATGCTACTAATAAATGAAAAAAATGTCTCAATTTTACTACATCTTTATTCAATACTCTCACTTCAGAGTCTTTGCCTGGAGAAGAGCGTGCTAATCGCTGTGACCAAGAGAATTACATTTTGGAGATCAGTNTCTCACTTCAGAGTCTTTGCCTGGAGAAGAGCGTGCTAATCGCTGTGACCAAGAGAATTACATTTTGGAGATCAGTTCGTTTTTAAATTCCGAAATCCATAAAACGCTAGTATCATACGTCGATACTAATAGTCATATTTTAGTATATAAACCTATTTAACAATACCATAGAGTGAGTAACGACCAACTATACGTTTACTTACTTGTTGGGATGACAAATGTGCTCAAGAGGTAAGAAGCATCATACAAGATTATCCCGAATTCCATGGAACATCCTTTTGTGATAATTAAATAATTATGGAAAATGAGGTTTGAAACATAATACGACCGGTGATGTGACTTTAATTTTTTAGGGAGTGACACGCCCTTGAAAGTTAGGAATTAGATTTAGTTACTTGCATAATTTCAGAAACTACTTTGTTTTCTCCAGAACATTTCGCCTGAGCGTATTATACCAAAACAACTTTTTGTGTTCTTTAAATTGACAGATAATTATTACATTATAACAAACGATAAACACTCACTGATAAAACACCTTTGTTCGTTAATAAAAGGCACTCTCTAATGACTGGCGATATTGTTACCCGCCTAATATTCTCAGATGGCAAATATCAAATCATGCTAACGCTATATTCACGAATTAGTTGTTTCGTCTCACTTAACTTCCTTCATTTTTCAAATAATTACTTTCAATCATTAGTTCACACGTTAGGTCATAGATCGTATAGAATTTTCACGGTAAACTGAGCACTTTTGAAAGCTATCCTTATGATCCGCTTGAATGCTTGTATTCTTCTTCCATATTTAAAGTTACCATTGCTATGGGAGTGATGCGTTTCAAATATAAACAGTTTGGAGAAAAACTTTAGCTATTCACATTGAATGATACTGTTTGAATATGCATACATTTAGAGCGCACATCTGTTAAGTATACCATACGGAACTAAATTAATAAATTATAATAAAACTTTTTTTGGTTGATCTGATTTTTAATAAATCAAAGAGCGACACTCGAACAAGGGCAAACTTTTATATTGAGCATACACTACAAATTTCTTTCTCTGTATAAATACATTCGACGGTGAAAGAAACGACATGTAAGTTTTAAATTCTAAATAGCATAAATATTCGCGATACTCTGTTGATGGAATAAATCTTGTTGAAAGTTAATGCTATAAAATAGTATAACAATGCCACAAGCAAATTAGTAATTATTTTAAGTGGCGCAGTTTGCAAGACTTCTCAGGTCAACAAATTATATCGTAAACTAAGATGTTAATTTCGTTTCTCAGAACACAATATAAGGCGAGTTCTTTTAGTGATACATTAGTTCTCTTAACAGCAATTAGTGCCAAGTATTTCTTTTAATACACAATTTTTACGAATATTCGTTAGTCAATGGTTCACTCCAGCAATATGAAAGGAACCCGACTTAAAAAGCGAACGCATAATGTCCTGAGCTTTTATTACTTCTTTCAGTAATTAATTGATTTGCAAGTACAGACGTTGCAAATGAGTAACATTTTGGTCATAACAAACTTCTGTTACGACACAACTTACTCGCTTCTCGCAAGCAATGAACTATGCGCTTTGTGAATACTGCTACGGGTATCAATCATTCATAAACCAGACTAAGCGACAACATGTATGTATCAAACATCTGGGAAGATGTTGCGTGTATTGGGTGTGGCTTTTCTTACGTATGCGCAGCATATCAACGACTTTGGATAACATTTCTTAAATGATAAGTGCAGAAAGTTTTGCTAGGACCGGCTGCGCCTTTGCATAATGGCTACGCAACTAGCAATATACGTCAGCTAACATGGTTGCTGCCTGGGTAGATTGTTTCCAATTGAAATAATACGTATTTGTAAATTCTGGTCAGTTCTGAACATAACTATTTCGCAAATTTCTGTTACCACCATTCATACCTCAGACGTATTCACTTTAAATATTTTCTCCTGCCTTGCCAAAAAAAAAGTGCAATACTTCATATCGTGAGAAATATCCGCCCAAAAATTCTGCACTATTACTTAAATTTTTACTTATAAAGTTTGTATAGGCTGTTCGTCGTCAACTAATCACTTCTGTAGGCCCTGCTTAAGATCTATTTCTCTGCACATTTTGTATCCTTCCGTCATATGTTAAATTAACGGTTTCTTGGATCCTCTCATTTTATTCGTGTCCCGATCAAGTGCAACTGTGAAATTGTAACTGCGCAAATGTATTACTGATATGCCAATTTTTATACTAAATGTGCGTAAAATAAACAGAAATTCTGTTAGATAAGTTCAGCGCTCACATATATGAAAATTACACTGTTCGTACAACAGTAGGGCACGGAACTACTTCTCATAATTCTCTGCCAACTTTATAATAAGTATTTCAATCAATGCTCACATTAAAACAAATGCAGTTTTGGACGGTGACTTTTATTTCAAGCGTTGATTACAAAAGTGATCAATTGACCACGAACGGTATATATAAAGAGCTTTGCATAGCTTCCGTTTTGTTTTATTTTTTACAGTTCGGCTTTGNCAATTGACCACGAACGGTATATATAAAGAGCTTTGCATAGCTTCCGTTTTGTTTTATTTTTTACAGTTCGGCTTTGAAATTTTATAAAGTCATTAAAAAAAGTAAAGTTTATAATTTGGCTTTTGCGTCGTACGACAGTTTACATAAATACTCGAGAATGCGTCCGGCAAGACTGCAAAGGTTTCCGAAACACTTGAGCCCTGCCAGGTGCTCATAAGTTGATTCACACCAGGTACTAGGCGGGGAACATTACCATCACACCTCCTTCCCACAATAGCGTGACGCTTTATCTTGCGTGGACGCCGAGAATTCAACACCACTTTAGTCCATTCTAGGTCACTTCCAACTTTTCTGAAACCCTGCTAAGGTTCCATTCCCGCGATATTCCTCCGCCTTATACAAAAAAAGCTTAACAAAGTCTACCAATTTACACCAAACGGACAACTCACCGGATCATAACGCACTCATTGGAATAATGTTTTGCATAAGAACTGTCTCTTACTAGGTATTAACANGGACAACTCACCGGATCATAACGCACTCAGTGGAATAATGTTTTGCATAAGAACTGTCTCTTACTAGGTATTAACAACACACCTATTTTTATCACTGTTTTTATTCATATTAATTATTAATGAATAATTGTTATTTATATTTAAAGTATAATNGGACAACTCACCGGATCATAACGCACTCATTGGAATAATGTTTTGCATAAGAACTGTCTCTTACTAGGTATTAACAGCACACCTATTTTTATCACTGTTTTTATTCATATTAATTATTAATGAATAATTGTTATTTATATTTAAAGTATAATNGCACACCTATTTTTATCACTGTTTTTATTCATATTAATTATTAATGAATAATTGTTATTTATATTTAAAGTATAATTAAAATTTTAATTCAACCAAAAAATACGATTGTCTTATGCCAACACAAGTATAAAACGCTTGTGATATATGGCATGTTAAGGAAAGAAACAAGTCATACTTGGGGTGATTTTTCAAAGGTTTGATTAAAAAAGTGTGAAGAAACTACGATAGTCTATATATTAAATACCGCCGTATCTCGTGAGAAATATGTGGAATTTGAATATGCCTACGAGAAAGCACTACTCTAGTCTTTCATTTATGAAAATATTTAGCAAAAAAATATTCTTATGTAATAAAAATAATAAGGAAGCCATATTTTGAGGTTAAATATTTGTATTAAATATTTAAGACGTTGTAATTCGTCAATCTGTAATGGCATTTTGTAATTACCAAGACAACTTGAAATTTTGCTAAATTCCTTTACCGTAAGGGATGAACGCACTTGTCTACAAATTCATGTGATACAATGCTTAAGATTAAGAATACTTCAAGTAAGCTTAAATTATTACTGAAATATAGAAAAATTGTTGTGCAGTTAATATTACGAAACTTCATCGCAAGCTATGATTCATTATACCGGTATAATTAGTTATAAAACCTTCGAATATATCTGCATTTAATCAACGAATATAATGTAAAACTGACGTGAACCGGCAATTTTTCAACGCGAGGAAGTATTTTTTTGTGATTACCTGCAATGAATGTTACCCACGGAATGCATAGTTGTATGTTACTGCATAACTCTTCTTTACAGGTAACTCCAACAAGCAATTAAAAAAAATCTTATAATATAAGCAAAATCGTGCAGTATAAATCTCTAACATTTCATTAATAAATATTCTGAAAACTACGTAATTTTGCAGCGTCTTTCAAAGAAAATGTTGATACTCTCCACTCGCAATCAAAGACGTTAGGTGACTTTTCTTTCATAAAACTGCATGGCAATTTTTTGTTTCCTTTGGTAAGAGACATTTATGACAACGGAGAGTCTGCGAAACCAGCCAAGTATAAAGAAAATGGTTGCCTAAATTTTTTACAAGGTCTTGCAAATACTGCCGTAAGAAAACGGCCAGAAATATTTGGAAGACCGGAAATAAGCGTACAATACAAAAGTTTGGTGCTAAACTTTCATGTGAAGCGTCTTTGCTGTCATGTATCTTAAAGCTTGCATTTACACGATATTTATAAAAACAGCGTGACTACAGGTCTGATTTTTTTGCATATTTAATTTTTATTCTGAAGTAAAATTAATTTTGGTTGTACTTCTTAGAGTCTACTACTAAACTAAAATTCAATGCTGTACAAAATAATGCAACGTGCAAGTCTAATTATGAAATAAAAAGGCAGCCAATAAATAATGTTATTAATAGTTTTATAACAATATTATATCATACTAAGAAAGCTCTTCTGAATATTGCATTCAACAAAGATCTGGGGGAAACAGTTCCAGCAAAAAATTAAGAATATTACATGTAAGACATTCAGAGTACCTAATTCGCGAAGGATTCATTTTATTTAATATATTTACAGATTTTCATGTTAATTTGTACGCCTAATGTAATTCTATTTTTCATGTTACCAAAACACAAATTTGGGTGAATAATTCTCGGAAGTAACCATTTTTAAAGAGAGGAAATTAGTTTTTCCAGTGCGGACTTCGCAGCATTTTGAGCAAGATGCCCAGTTATGCTGAGAGTAAAAACTAACATATTGTCAAATCCGGCTCAAATGTAAATTATTAACAGCACAGTAAATATTCCAAACCCGGAACTAGTAAACGTTACAGCGTCAAAACACGTGGATAAAAAAAATTGTTTTACGTCGAAAGGTAATGCACACAATGACAAAAGGTAACAGAACTCGCAATCATAGGGAACTCCGAATCACTAAGACTACAGTGTCAGTGATGCTCATGAGTTAGCCTTTTCAGTCAGTGCCAATTTCGGGGTCGCTGCACAAGAAGATCCTATAATGACGACTTTATTTATCATAAAACAGGTTCTCGTGAGGAAGGTATCATCCGTTATTGTTTTTGTTAATCCCGATGTGACAGAACGTTAAACAAATAATAGTACAGTTCTGAACAGAACATTTGTTCGTTGCAACGCGTAAATCGGTATGTTTTTTCTGTGACTGAAAGGTTAAGTCATGCAGAGGGATGCGCGATCCATCACAGGTCCGGCTTCCTCGTGACACTGTCGTGCACTTCCAGCAAGGACCCTAAGGAAAACATGGTGCTAATAGGGGGCGTTGGCAGTAACGTACCTGTGTGCGGTGGCGGCAGCGAAGGCGAAGGGCTGGTTGGGGGAGCTGTTCTCGTCGCTATGTCCGTTGTCCTCGGCCGCACGAGACAGACTGGGCCTGCGCCGCCTGCTCGAGCCACCCTCTCCACAGGAGCAGACCGTCCCTCACGGCGCATGCGCTCGCGCGCACCCTCATCCAACCCCGTTCCCCCCACTTTACCACACAAGCCCTGTCCTGGCTATTTTATTTTGCACCAAGCGCCGCAGCTAACAATTCAATTGAGATTATGGCAACGATGGTACCCGCGCTGCATGGCAAGTGCCAAGTGCCGACCAATCACGTGCCTTTATCTGCTAGCGTTTCCATTAGCCCTGCGCTCGTACGTTTTTTCCCTCCTGCCCTGAACTTTTGTTTAAAATCAGTCTCAGTTGGTGCGGTCTGGATATCTGTGTAAAGTAATTATCGAAAGAAAAACCCTCAGCAATTGCTCAGTGATTTTGTCCTCCCATTTCCTGGTACAGTCTATTCCCGGTTTCTTCACACTTTTTGAATAAAACATTTGAAAAAATCACCCTAGTGTGACGCGTTTGGTTATTTCCTAAATATGCAATTTATCACAATCCTTTTATCCTTGTGAAATTTAGATATAAGTACCTTATATTAAGTTAAATTAAACTTTTGCTTATATTGTATTTATACATTATAATTCATAATTTATAATTAATATCGATAAAAAAGGAGGAAAATATGTATCGTTAATACCTCGTAAGAAATAGTTATTATTCTAAATATTATTAAATTGATAGCGCTGTCCCTTCAGTGCGATACTCTAGACTTGCTTAAGTTTTGTTTGTATGGAGCGAATGGATATTTTGGAAGTTGAACTATGGCAAGGCGTCAGAGAAGGTAGAAGAAACCGTGAATGACTATAACAAACTTTAGTTTCTGCGTTGAATTTTTTAAACAATAATTAAAATTTTCACGATTTGTGAAATGTAAAAATTGTTTTTAATTGCTTTTAAAAATTTTTTTTTTGTATTTACGCCATTACGTATACATTTTGTTATAGTTAATTTAATATCTTTCGTTATCTCTAGCAACATCGTAGCAAATATGTGAGCCTTATGCTTTGTTCATTTTTTGTTCATATATTTTGAATTTTAATAAATATATTCTAAATAAATACTGCATGAATTCTATGTATAAATGTNAATTTTTTGTTCATATATTTTGAATTTTAATAAATATATTCTAAATAAATACTGCATGAATTCTATGTATAAATGTTAACGCCTTTATTAAGAGTGCAATTGTATGTTTAAATATGTGTTTGTTACCCGAAGTTCATCATCCATGCTGCTTCTACGTCGTCACAAAGCGGGAGTTCAATTAGCCAAGGTGATTACTGCAATTAAGGCAAATTACTTCTTCATTGGGCTCTAATAGGGTCATGGTAATGACTGTCTACAGTTTCATCAAATTACGGAAGAAGCAGTGAGAGAGAATGCTAGGAAAATACGAACTGAAGACTTATAAAACAACCGTGTTATTAGTCAACTCATTTTCTAAGTTTCGTATTTCATTTTGTTTAAGAAAATAAATTAAAAATCGACGTAACGTACCTGAGATACAAAAATTTGTTTACTACCAGCTTGAAGAAAAATCAAAACGTACCGGAATGAGTAATGTTTTTAAGAAACCCCAACACAGTCCGCTTCACTATATATATGGTTATCATCGTTCAAGTACATTTCCCGACCCTCTAAGGTCTAAATTTGAACCGGAACTGGGAGTTTTGCATCCAACTTCTCTGGCACTCTTTGTTATGTGTCTTGAAATATACTTACTTGCACTGTCCACAATGTTGCAATTAAAGATTATTTATTATAATAATAGGAAAAAACCTTAACATTTAAAAACTTTCCTTCTTTACAAATCATCACTATGCACTTCAAAAAATTTCAAGGGGCTTAGATAAAGCATTTTAATACAAAATGATTGTGTTCCGTTTCATATTTTCATAAATAAAGGATCTCAAACTAGATTTACNGATAAAGCATTTTAATACAAAATGATTGTGTTCCGTTTCATATTTTCATAAATAAAGGATCTCAAACTAGATTTACATAAATGAATTAGTTCAGTTGCCAGTACGCACTTCCTAAAATATGTCAAGTCAATTAAGTGCTAACTCTAAACATTTCAAATTCCAGTGGTATTGCTATTCACCTTAAAGATATTTAGAGATTTTACAGTACATTAAATTAATTAAAATTAGAATTTGCAATATTTGCTTTTTTGTTTTACGTTTATTGCCTACCATTCAATTGNGATAAAGCATTTTAATACAAAATGATTGTGTTCCGTTTCATATTTTCATAAATAAAGGATCTCAAACTAGATTTACTTCAAATGAATTAGTTCAGTTGCCAGTACGCACTTCCTAAAATATGTCAAGTCAATTAAGTGCTAACTCTAAACATTTCAAATTCCAGTGGTATTGCTATTCACCTTAAAGATATTTAGAGATTTTACACTACATTAAATTAATTAAAATTAGAATTTGCAATATTTGCTTTTTTGTTTTACGTTTATTGCCTACCATTCAATTGCAAGATTTCGTTGGTTAATTTAATAGACTGTTTAAACAATCTCTTTGTAGCAAAATTGAAGTATGTATAATCAGTTATATTTTTTTCTCTAAGTTTTGTAAAATTATTGAATATATGTGATTAACTTGGTGGCTATACCAATGTGAGTCAATTCAAAATAAACTGCAGACGAGGTATATCTCAAAAACTTTTTTTTTTACAACTGTTACTTTTGTGGTATCCATTTTACAGAATGGATTGGCTTACACATTTCTTAATTACTGGTTGACTTAGCGAGACACTGTGGATTTCCGCGAGCTGTTAAGCATTTGTAAGTATTCATGGCTCATGCATTTTCNTGGTTGACTTAGCGAGACACTGTGGATTTCCGCGAGCTGTTAAGCATTTGTAAGTATTCATGGCTCATGCATTTTCTACGCCTAATTCTCTCCGCGTTATGGTTCTTCATAGCTCTTTCTTGAAATTTGCTCTCCTAATCCAGGCGTTGGAGATCTTTTCACTACGGTGTTTATGTCGCTATTCTCAAAAGTACGTGTTAAAATCATCCCTTGTCTCTGATTTCGGAAAGCGCATTTCCACAAGAACAACTGCGACGTTAATTATTGCACAGAGACTTTTAATAACTTATGTTACGTTTATTGTTTTAACCATGACACGATTAGCCTTGAAGTAAAGGATGATATTGCTGGTTATCTAAGCCTCCAGAAATGCTAGAAAAGGGCCTCTAAAACAGCAAGTAGTGTGGTTTACTCACTGAACGCAGTAGAAACGGACTCAGCGAAGCAGAAATTTTTTCTTCTGGTCGTTTGGGTAAAATTGATCCGTGTTGACTGTGTGGCAAATACATACGATGTCTATAACGAGACGAGTATCAGGAGTGCACCAATGACGTCACAGCTGCGTGCCAATCTCACGTGAACATGAAATAGCGTTGCCTGGTTGTAATTCTGTATTCCCTTTGTCTTTCTAACTAAAATTGCCGCAAGCTGTGTTATCATTCAGGCAGCGAACGAGACGTATAGACAGAAAACAGTCTATAAATATTTTTATACTGCTAGTAATTGTTCTCCTTTTTCGTGTGTATAACAACCTGGTACGAAGAAGAGATTATAAGAGCTTCACCCAAAACATTATTAAAACTTATGTATTTATGGCGTGGTTTTCCTCGTCAACCGATTCGTTTCTCGGTTAAGTGCAAACAATCTGTGAAGTANAACTTATGTATTTATGGCGTGGTTTTCCTCGTCAACCGATTCGTTTCTCGGTTAAGTGCAAACAATCTGTGAAGTATTAAATCAGAACACCTAATATTTCTAATACTACAAGGGAAGGCGTAATACTGGCGACACACTTGAACTATCATAGTGAACGAAATAACTGCTATAGTCCATTCATGGTTACTTCCAAGTTTTCTGAGGTCCTGCTGAAGTTCTACTTCCAGGGTATTCTTCCGCCTCACGCAAACAAAGCTTAACTAAGTTTAGAAAACCACACCAAAGAGACAACGCACCGTATTTGTGCACAATAGTTTAATGATAATTTTCCTGAGAACTAATTCCTACTTGGTATTAAAAACACCCTTTTTTTATCTCTGTTTTCATTCATAAAAATTATACACCAAATATTATAATTTATATACACAATATAAATAAACGTTAAATTTTACCAAAATGAAGCTACTTTAATTTTAACACAAGTATAAAATGCTTATGATACACAACATATTTAGGAAACAACAAGTGAGTTTTCAAAGGTTTGATTCGAAAAGTGTGAAGATATTGCGAATAGACTATAAAAAAAACTTTGTACGTTCCACTTAACGGTAACTTAAAGATACTACAGTATTATAGATTGCTAACAAATTAAAGTAAGTGGTAAGGATATTTCGTGAAAATGCATAACTTGGCCTAGAATTCACTTGTTTTACGACAAGTTTTAAGCCAAATGGCTTTTGGGTGAAATGGTTTTTATGCCAAATGACTTATAATTTTACTTTTTTTCCCGCGTCGTTTGGTTGAATGCTCGATTCGGGTGAGTAGGCAAAGTGTTTCTGTTCTCGTGTATTTTCGGCATATACCAGGTAGTTATATATATGGCAGAGAGGACGGTAGCTACAAGCCGTAAAAGGATATTACTAATAATGCCCGTTCAGAACACGTGACAGGCACTCCTGGCCTACATCGTGGGGGAGAATACACGAGGAGACGGGGAGTGCGGCTCTGTTCCCTTTGATCTCGGCGAGACCGCCCGGGGACAAGTAATGTTTAATAAAACCGTCACTTTCCGGTGCTTGCGACAGGGTCCCAGATTTTGCAGCATCTCCCCATTCTCCATCCGCTCGGGTTAAGTGGAATTCACCCTGTTAACTAACATCTCCTCGGTATAAAAAATCTTCAGATTGGGAAAAGCTGACCATGCACATGCCTATTGTTGTATGTGTATGTTCAAAAAAAAAGGTATGAAAACATAATTTGCCCTTGCAAACTTTCGAAAGGTACATTTTTGACTGGCTAAATTATAAAATGTTTTGGNAACTTATGTATTTATGGCGTGGTTTTCCTCGTCAACCGATTCGTTTCTCGGTTAAGTGCAAACAATCTGTGAAGTAATAAATCGGAACACCTAATATTTCTAATGCTACAAGGGAAGGCGTAATACTGGCGACACACTTGAACTATCATTAGAACGAAATAACTGCTATAGTCCATTCATGGTTACTTCCAAGTTTTCTGAGGTCCTGCTGAAGTTCTACTTCCAGGGTATTCTTCCGCCTCACTCAAACAAAGCTTAACTAAGTTTAGAAAATCACACCAAGAGACAACGCGCCGTATTTGTGCGCAATAGTTTAATGATAATTTTCCTGAGAACTAATTCTTACTTGGTATTAAAAACACACGTGTTTTATCTCTGTTTTCATTCATAAAAATTATACACCAAATATTATAATTTATATACACAATATAAATAAACGTTAAATTTTACCAAAATTAAGCTACTTTAATGTTAACACAAGTATAAAATGCTTATAGGAAACGACAAAACGCGTCGCACATGGAGTGAGTTTTCAAAGGTTTGATTCGAAAAGTGTGAAGATATTGCGAATAGACTATAAAAAAAAACTTTGTACGTTCCACTTAACGGTAACTTAAAGATACTACAGTATTATAGATTGCTAACAAATTAAAGTAAGTGGTAAGGATATTTCGTGAAAATGCATAACTTGACCTAGAATTCACTTGTTTTACGACAAGTTTTAAGCCAAATGGCTTTTGGGTGAAATGGTTTTTATGCCAAATGACTTAGAATTTTACTTTTTTTCCCGCGTCGTTTGGTTGAATGCTCGATTCGGGTGAGTAGGCAAAGTGTTTCTGTTCTCGTGTATTTTCGGCATATACCAGGTAGTTATATATATGGCAGAGAGGACGGTAGCTACAAGCCGTGAAAGGATATTACTAATAATGCCCGTTCAGAACACGTGACAGGCACTCCTGGCCTACATCGTGGGGGAGAATACACGAGGAGACGGGGAGTGCGGCTCTGTTCCCTTTGATCTCGGCGAGACCGCCCGGGGACAAGTAATGTTTAATAAAACCGTCACTTTCCGGTGCTTGCGACAGGGTCCCAGATTTTGCAGCATCTCCCCATTCTCCATCCGCTCGGGTTAAGTGGAATTCACCCTGTTAACTAACATCTCCCCGGTATAAAAAATCTTCAGATTGGGAAAAGCTGACCATGCACATGCCTATTGTTGTATGTGTATGTTAAAAAAAAATGTATGAAAACATAATTTGCCCTTGCAAACTTTCGAAAGGTACATTTTTGACTGGCTAAATTATAAAATGTTTTGGGGAAAGATGTTTATCTCAGAGAAGAAAAAAAATATATTTCAGGTTATGCGGATAATACAGTTAGTTCATTAAGTATTTTAAAAACGTTAATTGGGAAACTCCCAGTAGAGCTGAAAAACGGCTTTGTCTGGAAGTGAAGTAACGGGATAGCCCTGCGTAACTGTTATAGATGAGTGCGTTACACTTCCCGCAGACCATTCACTCTAAGAAATTATTCGTAAGATTACCATATCAATGTATACGAATAGTGAGACAGTGCTAATGGCAAACTATTTTCTCATACAGACATGGTAGCATTCCTACATTCGTTCACGAAACAGCCAAATGAGTAGGGAAGTCCCCACCCTTGTATAGTAACGACGCTAATGTAGTTTAGGAAATTTACCAGAAAAGTTTGTTACAGTGTAGTTTTGTGTTATGTGGAGAAAAGCAAGTCCAGCACTTGGTGCATGGAGGTGATACTCTCCCTATAGATTCTGTGCATAACACAAACGAACCTCCCATTAGGCGGTGCCCTTAAGCAAAGCGAAAATGGGGGTTATTAATTATTTAATACGTGTAGCTTCAAATCATAAATTTTCTAAATACGTAAAGCAGAAATTGAATTTTGTCTCGTCTTTGTCAAATTGCTACGTAATGGGGCAATCGGTTGCCGTATTGCCAGTTGTTGTTCGTCGGCATCGTGGTTTGCGTGTTCTCTTTTTCGTGGGCATTTGTACAAAATTGCCCCTGACGGACCCTCGCCAATTGTCCATTGAGCGTGATTTGTCGTTGTGTCGCGTTTGACCTCATTCTCGATGTTACGAGATATTATGTAATGGGAGTGGGTTTTCCCCAAGTAGTTTTGGGATCCTACACTGTAAAAAAAAATTCTGGTAAACGTCCTAAATTGTTGTGGAAGTTTTTAACCTATACATCGTATGGGGATAGTACCGCCATTGAGTAAAGATATACGCAGCAGACGACGCAGCAGTCAAAATACCTCGCCACCCGTGCGGTGTTGCCAGTTCCTTAGTCGGCAAAAGTAGGTTATCACCCTGGCCTCGGTTCACCCACATGTTCGTTCACGTTTTGCTAAATGCAAGCATGTCACACGCGAGTTATCAGCTTTCGTTGCAGCTGTGAATACCAACTCATGATTTACTAAAGGCGACCATGGCATGTGTTTCGTTTCTGTCATATAATTCTGTATTTGCTGAAATTTGCAGCGATATCAGCTATTATTTGGTTTTATTTACCTCTGTGAAAATGAATTATCATAACTATGTAAAGGTCACTGTTTTTAATTCTAATTTATTATTATACTATAGTTTAGGTGTTCATGATAAAATCTTGCAATTAAAACTTTGATATTAATCATGAATGATGTCGTACGTCATAGTAGCGTTGTCATTCCGTTCTTATGTNTCTTGCAATTAAAACTTTGATATTAATCATGAATGATGTCGTACGTCATAGTAGCGTTGTCATTCCGTTCTTATGTGAAAGGAAATTGACAGGAAATGATTGTTCACTAGTAGAAAAATATATGCTAGACACACGAAGGTCTACAATGTGACCTAGTGTTTACAGTTTGGAATTGTGATCTACTACAAAGGTGACTATTCGTACAAATAATAAGTACGTTAAATTTGTCTATTCAAGTGTCATTAAAACTGTGTCCGAACCTAGGAATGCACTTATGTATATAAGCATACTCCACTCGGCTCGATACTTGATACATTCCGAAAGGCATACTTATTTGCATCCGTTACAGCAACTAGCCAGCTGATAAGATTCTTCACATTCATTTTGACAGCAAACAAATGTTGAATCTGTGCTGGTACGTAGGCGCATAGATTTAAAATAATCAACCTATTAGGAGCTGTAGTTGAAAAGCCGCATGACAATTAAAATGACGGTATTAATCAATCATATACATATTTTCAAGAAAGGAATGAATACGTATTTGACGCAGCAAACGCAGTTATCTACAATATATGATTAAAACTGGTAAAAACTATACGTAAATTTTATTTTAACACTAATAATGGTATGAAAAAAATTAATTTTCGAATTTTTATAAATATTTTACACTTATCTATGCCTTGAATTGTAAAACAATTGGCAGTGTTCACACTGCCCTGTATATTAACTATAAATTCATTTCCACGCCCGGTTTACATCACATCACGAAGAAAACAGTTTATGTTTATCTTGGCTCTTCTAGATCATTGAAGGTTAAAGAGTATGCAGTGTTACAAATTTTTCTCAGTGGATTTCTCAAAAGTTAATGCTTTCATACCATCCTTTATTAAAAAAAAAATATTAGGAATAACGATTATGAACTACATACAAATCGCTTTTAAAATAGTAGCCTATGGGCAGTAAGGGCGCGAGACGTGCACACATTCGTGTCCCCGTGCACATTAAGTCATTTACCTAGACATGTACAACATTTACGTACTTAGACGAATGCGAACGCTGTATGAGTGTGCATCTCATTAAGTGGAAAACCTTATGCATACTGCGGGAAAAGGACATTGATGATCACGTATAAGGCTCAACTCTAACAGATGTTTTTTTTAAACCAACAATACAATTGTCGTCTCTGTAAGATTAATGTTTATAATAATGATGTGCATTAGTGGTTATTGTCTGAAAAGCTGGCAGCTATGTGTGTTTACAGTTACACGAGTGTAACANTGATGTGCATTAGTGGTTATTGTCTGAAAAGCTGGCAGCTATGTGTGTTTACAGTTACACGAGTGTAACACAGCACGCTATTTTATATTATAACTCATATCAGTGCGAAAAACGATGTTACTGAAGTTATTATCAGTAATGTTAACACTAACGAACGCATGAAAACTAGACATAACAAAAAGAGTCGTAATATTCTACTTCAGACTACATTACAAAATATAACTATTTATACACTAAACATCGGTTGAATGCAATGACTCGGTACGAATCGCTAATAGTTAGGCGAAGTTTACAATAAATAAAATTATGCATTAAGAATGATGTAATAAGCTCTTATATGTCATGTGGAAATATGTGTTATGTATTTGCGGATCCCAATATTGTTTTAATTCTTAATTCTAGCCAATGGAAGCAGGCGGCAAGCATGTTATGTTTACCTTTGTTCCTAACGAATATTTGTATATCACAACCATATTTAAGTAGGTAACACTTCAAAGCCGTCATTTTTCTATCAAAGAAGATTATTTTTGTAAACAAATGTAATCGTTAACATGTGCACACACACGACGTTTTAATATTGTTTACACTTACATTACTGTATATAACCGTTTCCCGCCAACAACGTTGTCTGCTGGGTTCTGAGAGGTTTTCGCCTCACAAGTTTCACTCAAGGTATAAAATATAACTACAGGTTGAGTATAAAATAATACCCCAAATTTAAAGGTCTAAAATATTAAAACCAAACAACCTACAACCTTGATTGACCAATAAAATGAACCGTGGAACCCTGAAGTTTGTTTATCATATCTTCATAAATGATCAATGTGACCACCACGAACGGCCCGAACGACATCTACGCTATAATCAAACTCGTTCCACGCTCTTGTCAGCATGTCCGGTGTTACGGTTTGGATGGCGTTCGTAATTCTCCGTTTGTGGTGGTGAGGGTGTAACGAGCTCCCATTTGACACGTAAATCAAGGTTGTAGGTTGTTTGGTTTTGATATTATAGACCTTCAAAGTTGGGGTATTCTTTTATACTCAGCCTATATAAGGAATGAAAGAGAATATTGCCATTTTTGTAACAAAAACTGAGGTAGGAAGCATGGGCGTAGCTGAAAGAATGATGGAAGCAGCTGCCCTTTAAATCGGATAAGTAAATCAAATCTCTCAACTAATACTCCAACGGTATGTCTATCCTTCATTGAATTCGTTTACTGTTTCACTGTATTTTTGATTATCTTATTTTAACCAGTTGATCAGAGTTTATGCAAAATCGTCNTTCGTTTACTGTTTCACTGTATTTTTGATTATCTTATTTTAACCAGTTGATCAGAGTTTATGCAAAATCGTCCACCACATAAGACGTACTCTGAGATTTTTGATAACTCCTTAGTTTTCTAATTAGTGAGGATTTTGGCAGAGTTTTCTAAGTAGTTGGGNAGCTGCCCTTTAAATCGGATAAGTAAATCAAATCTCTCAACTAATACTCCAACGGTATGTCTATCCTTCATTGAATGCGTTTACTGTTTCACGGTATTTTTGATTATCTTATTTTAACCAGTTGATCAGAGTTTATGCAAAATCGTCCACCACATAAGAGGTACTCTGAGATTTTTGATAACTCCTTAGTTTTCTAATTAGTGAGGATTTTGGCAGAGTTTTCTAAGTAGTTGGGNCGTACTCTGAGATTTTTGATAACTCCTTAGTTTTCTAATTAGTGAGGATTTTGGCAGAGTTTTCTAAGTAGTTGGGTGCCAAAAAAAAGTATTTAAAAAATTGTTGTTGAGATTTCCAATTCTGTGACTTCTGTGGAGAGCCAGGCCAAGGATGATGGCAGGTTTATCCTGCCCCTCCCCCCTCCTTATACATAACTTCTGGATACGCCCATGTTCGGAAGGCACTCTTTCGATGGTACGTAATGGCAAGCTCTGGTAATATTTGGAAGAAAACTCCGCTTCTTACTGCACACACAGGCTGCAAGAAACGCGCATTACTCTTTATGCCTTGCTTATGCAACAACTGTTTGTTCAAACCGTGGGAGTATTGGGTAAAGTTCGCATGCTAGCTGTACAGTAACCAACTACAAAGTGCCCGATGTTGAATTGTTATTTTACATCAATGCATTGATATGGCGAAGTTAATATTGATATTCCGGGAAAATTTAATTTTTATTTATTTATGGAGGTAAAGTAATTTCAGTATTTAAAGATGTTTTAACAGTGTTAGTTTTTGTGTATTTTCTGTTCACAGAAAAAAGTCTAATTTTGTTGCAACAAAAATTACTATTTAGGCCTTTATTTAAACGTTTATATTAAAATTTATAATGTTCTGACACAGTTAAAAATCTTAACTATTTAGAAAGTCTTATATAACTATACGTAACGGGAATATACTGTTGACGAGTTAATGTTAATATAATCTCTTTAGTAATTTTGCCGAAACCAAACGTTTTATTACGCTAAAAATAACAGGATGAACAAAATATTTTGTATTACTGCTACATTAAAGAGATATCCATCCAACACAAGTTTTCACTGACTAGGCTTTGTAAAATGGCGGATGGTAGTGAACAGCGATAACCTCGTAAGATGAAACCACCGTATTTAAATTGCAAATCATAGTATGAGAACTGAATGTAGCTTAGACAAGCTT
Source organism: Clitarchus hookeri (assembly GCA_002778355.1). Lineage (NCBI taxonomy): Eukaryota > Metazoa > Arthropoda > Insecta > Phasmatodea > Phasmatidae > Clitarchus > Clitarchus hookeri. Next base: position 73,586 of record NQII01005631.1, on the reverse strand, counting down.
TCAAGCCTTGCAAAGTAGTTACGTGTGCCAAGTATGCATATATATATATATATATATATATATATATATATATATATATAGCGTAAAGTATTTCCACGTAACGAAATAGAACTGCAGTTTGTCGTTACGTTCTACTGAATACCCTCGATATGAAACACAGTCAAACATGTTGAGTAGAGAAGTTAGTAAGGCGTCAGGTTTCGTAAAGTGGTAAACGTCAATCACTCAAGGCGCGTGTTTAGTTACCCTCCCAGCTGTCATTTTTTTTCGTTGGTAATGTATNAGTGGTAAACGTCAATCACTCAAGGCGCGTGTTTAGTTACCCTCCCAGCTGTCATTTTTTTTCGTTGGTAATGTATATTTTTGTGGCAAAATAATTGTACTCAATGTATTTTACATAGGAGTTTTTTTTAAAGCAAAGTAAATATAAGAACAATTTTTAACTCAAATGTTAACATAATTGTAACACACAATTTGTTTTGCCGCAACATTAACACCACCTTAATTTTGACAGAATAGTAAGGAGGTAATATTGCTACAAAAGTACCTAAGGTTACATTAACGTTAATAGCTAAACAATGTTTTACATTAACATCAACATTAATTACTGACGGTTCACAGATAACAAAAAATTACTGTTGTAACATTAATACCTACTGTTGTCACAACATTAGATTTTTTTAACGAAGGTTTTTTTTTTCTGACGTCGTAGATTTAGTAAATTTGGGAATCTGTGATAGAGGCTGTTAGATGTTCAGTGGTGGTTTTTTTTTTTTTGTGTTATTATTTTCGAAGCCGACCTCCCGTGTCGCAGTCTGTGCTCTGCCCACATAAGCTCAGANAGTGGTAAACGTCAATCACTCAAGGCGCGTGTTTAGTTACCCTCCCAGCTGTCATTTTTTTTCGTTGGTAATGTATTTTTTTGTGGCAAAATAATTGTACTCAATGCATTTTACATAGGAGTTTTTTTTAAAGCAAAGTAAATATAAGAACAATTTTTAACTCAAATGTTAACATAATTGTAACACACAATTTGTTTTGCCGCAACATTAACACCACCTTAATGTTGACAGAATAGTAAGGAGGTAATGTTGCTACAAAAGTACCTAAGGTTACATTAACGTTAATAGCTAAACAATGTTTTACATTAACATCAACATTAATTACTGACGGTTCACAGATAACAAAAAATTACTGTTGTTACATTAATACCTACTGTTGTCACAACATTAGACTTTTTTAACGAAGGTTTTTTTTTCTGACGTCGTAGATTTAGTAAATTTGGGAATCTGTGATAGAGGCTGTTAGATGTTCAGTGGTGGTTTTTTTTTTTTTGTGTTATTATTTTCGAAGCCGACCTCCCGTGTCGCAGTCTGTGCTCTGCCCACATAAGCTCAGAGGCAGAGTGGCCGACTTGTATTCAGTGGGTCGGGGGTTCACACTCAGGTTCCTCCGCGGCAGATTTTCAGTTCGCATGTCGCGCACATGTGGACTGTAAATTTGTAATCAAGTCGGTATACTTTACTTGAGCTCGCCACATGGCAAACTACACACACACACACACACACACTACACTCTCACACTCTCTCTCTCACTCTCTCTCTCTCTCACTCTCTCTCTCACTCTCTCTCTCTCACACTCTCTCTCACAGTCTCTCTCACACTATCTCTCACACACTCTCTCTTTTTCTTTCTTTCTCTTTCTTTCTCTCTCTTTCTCTCTATCTTTCTTTCTCTCTTTCTCTCTCTTTCTTTATCTTTCTCTCTTTCTTTCTCTCTCTTTTCCTCTCTCTCTTCCTCTCTCTTCCTCTCTCTTTCTCTTTCTTTTCTTCTCTTTTCTTCTCTTTTCCTCTCTCTTTCTCTTTTCCTCTCTATCTCTCTCTTTCTCTTTCTTTTTATCTTCCTCTTTTCCTTTCTTTCTTTCTATTTCTCTCTTTCTCTTTCTCCCTTTCTCTTTCTCTTTCCTTCTTTTCTCTGTTTCTCTCTTTCATTCTCTCTCTGTGTCAAACGTCACCTAAGCTACGTCAAACCAATTAAGTCGACTTTTGGGAAAAAAAAGAAAAAAAAATGTATGTTGGTGCACTGCCGTTCTGGGTACGGGAGGTCCTGGATTGAAATCCCAGGTAAGGCATGTGTGTTAAAGTAAGGTCATAAGCTAGTTTTAAAGCCGTCCCCTTATAAGCCTTCAAGTATATAACCAGGGGGACGTTAATTAAACCCTTTTCAATCTAATTCAATAATTTTCGACGCAGTTCGGCTCGCGCGGGAAAGAGGCTGTGACGTGTTTCGCACCAGTGTCTGAAGGGATTCTTTGTACGTCGCGATGCCTTATTATGTGGTGATCGGGCGACGCGATAGCAGCAGCAGCGCGCGAATCCCTTATCCGGGTATCTTTGTGGCGTAATGCGTGTGAGGGTCGGGGCGACGCGCTGTGGCGTTATTAGCTGCGGGCGCTCGCCGCCACTTCGTAGAAACAGCATCTATAGTCTATTCGCGGTAGCTTCACACTTTTTGATTCTGACTTTTGAAAAATCACTCCATGTATGACGTGTCTGGTTATTTTCTAAACATTCCATGTATCACAAGCGCTTTATATTTATGTTAACGTAAAAGTATCTTATTTTTTATTGAACTAAAATTCTAAACTTATATTTCCTCTATAAAATATAGTGTTTAATTTATAACCAATATGAATAAAAACCGTGAGAAAACAGGTTTGTTGGTAATGCTTTTAAGAAATAGTTCTTATATAAAATGGTATTACACTGAGTGCACAGTATCTTTCGAGTTATTTTCTAGACTTGGTTAAGCTTGGTTTATATGAGACGGAGGAATATCCCGGAAGCAGAACTTTAGCAGGGCTTCGGAAAACTTGGAAGTAATCGTTAATGGGCTGTATGGAACTGAATTCAATTATAACAAACAAACATTCTCGTAGGCCTTACTTCCCGGAACTGGCCCAGCCATGTACAACTTCGGCTTTAAATTCCGCTTAATAAAACTAAAACTGTCACTCCGGGTCTCGTGACTGTTCTTCACAAGCCCTGTCTGTTCAAAATTCCGCATTTTAGGGGCCAATTCCTCCTCCTCCCCCCTGCAGGCAAGGATTGTGAGGAAAACAGTCGTGGGTACCAGGACTCCTGGCGCTACCCAAGGGCCCATTTTGACAACACAGACGGCAGCCGCAGTGTATCGATTTGAAAGACGGGCAGGCAAGCGGGTCGGGCTGGCTGTCCCCAACCTGGACCTTATTCATGATATACCAAAGGGAGGATAAGAGCCCTCACAGGGGCTTTTATTCCCCCGCGCTGAGGGGGTGGCGTTCCGATGATGACAAACGGCGGCCACCTCGCAGAACAGTACCGATCGTCTAAGAGTAAACAAGTCGTAAACCGGCCGTCACGACGGACGGAAGCAGGAGCGTGGTGTCCGCGGCCGTAAATGACTAACGGCAATGGTACATAATGGATTCTGCGACGCTGTTCTCGTAGTCCACCTGGCTCCATTGTATTGCGAACTGTTTCGTGTGTCGGCTGCGTACAGTGCGTGAACCGCATAACCAACAATTCGCAGTAAAGTGTCTCGAAATGGTTAAAATGTTTTTATGTAACGGCGCCCTTATTTATGAATTTTCTGATGCTGCTACACACAAACTGAGTGAGTCGCGCTGACCTTCAGTCGTTTCTTGGTTTTGATTATTACAACGTTACGTGTTCTTAATGAGACCGACGCACGAGGCACCAGGACGGAAACAGTAATGTAAAGTTTGCAGGGTGATTCACTCAAACACTATAACTTCGCGACTGACAATACGATTGAAATAAATGTGAGCTCGATCGTTCGGATGTACGATTTCAATGCGGGAATGACCTTAAGTTGACGACGCACATGCGCGAGTTGTGGGTGGGGTTCGTGGCGACTGGTGGTAATTTTGGGCGCGAGCGAACAATTCCGGACAGTATATGTCGTGACGACGATGTGCTAGCGGGATGATTTTGGAGCCAAAGAGAATATATCATCTGTATCTGTGGATTGAAATCATAAAGGACAATTATTAATTTAGTTAACTTTCAGTTCATTCCAGTAGCCCAGAGGAAATATTACCCGCTGGGACAGACATATTCACGTAAAATCCACAGCCTTGTGCCCGACACAGCAACACCCAGAATTTTGCCTCTAAGTTGTAAAAAACACGTGGGTGTTGCTAATGTCAGCTCACTGTTTATACAAATACGTGATCCGAAAGTTTGCAAGTTACTCTGCCTGTGACGGAAGTTTTAATACAACTAATATATATTCAAGTAAAATTTTTTTTTATAAAACACGAGTCTGTTGAAAAACAAAATGTTATCAGACATTCCCGTCACTCACTGCCTTTTAACACGTGACTTTTGACATTTCTGTTGACGATTTGTGGTTACATGCGAACAAGGCAAAACATCAGTCTTTCTCATCTTTAATTGCCAAGTAAAGTGGCGCAGTTGTAAATTTTTGAACTTACATTCGGGAGGAATTGGGTTCGATTCACGACCCGGTCACCCTGTTTTCGGTTGTCCATGGTTTCCCAAAATTTCTCCAGGCGAAGGCTGGGATGATTCCTTACCATAGGCTAGTGCCGATTCCTTCCCCATTCCTGTTTCTCAGAGAAACTTGCTCAGGCTGTAATGACGTCACTGTCGACGAGACGTTAAGTCCTACTAAGGTTTATTCAACTCAGGTTGGAGCTTATAGTTTGGCAAATAAACATTTTCGCCTCTAGGGTGCACTGGTTTCGCACGTGTACCAGTTTTTTTTTTTTCGTTTTGTATGTAAGTAAATGCAATAATTGTAACTTTCATAAAATAAAAGTAGTTGTGTAAAATCTTCCTAGTTGTATTGTGTTAGATGCTGTATTTAAAGAATAAACGTTGTTATTTGCACTAGAGTGTAAAAATAACCAAATATGCTTACGTGTTGTTTAATATTCTGTCGTAAATTGAATTCTGGCGAAACGTAGGCTTACACAATTACGTTATTTACATATCACAACTGAATAAAAAAATATAATACTAAAATTTTTTAAAATATCATCTTGAGGGATTTCTTAAGCTATTTTCTTAAGTGAAAGGAGAAAAGTACAAAGTTACTTTTAATGACAGCTATATTATTTTCGCCCTTAAATTCGTAACATTTTCCCATTTAATTAAGCTTGCTTATAAATACCCAATGCCAAACACAGTTGTATTTTTACTGTTTGCCCTTTTAAACACCACTGTAAGGAGTGAATAATAGTTACAGAATAAAGTTAATACATACAATTATGACTGGGGTAAATAGGCACAATTTGAGATACACACTTGTACACAAAAATAGACAGACTTTCTCTATTTACCGCCAGCTTAAAAACGACCTCTTTGGAACGCCAGTCTACCTTGCGGCGGAAATTTTCCCTATGCCGAACTCTCCAATTAGAAATCTCGTTTTGTTGCTACCTGAGTAGAATTTACCTTAGCCTTGCCTGCCTGCTATCATATCTGGCCCATGGTTCGAACTGTCAACCTCGCGTGATTACGTGCAAGTGCTACGTCGTTTTTTTCCTCTGTGGTTTACGTGCACGGTGCACAGCAAGGCAGAGCATTCGGATCAGAGACCTCGCGTGATTGCGTGATGCGGAGTGGTTGCCGGTTTGACGCGGCTACCATTGCGTGCTTGGCTTGACTGCGAATGCATAGGAAGGAAGGATCATAATGGATCGCTCAAGCGCGATTCAAGCGAAGTGCTGGAAGGTATATTAGTTCGGCGCTCTTTCATACTCGTTCTTACTAATGATCACTGGTATGAAATAACAAATAATGGGCGTAATAATAATGGTGTAGTTAAATTAATTTGGTCGTGTGAATGAACTGCCTCCATTGCTAAACCCTTTGGTAATGTAAATTTAACGGAAATAGGACACAACAGACAAATAATGACAGAAAGATGACCTAGAACCAAAAACACACTGTATTTTCGTAATCGTGAAACATCGAAGGCAACAATCTGATAAAAATGGAAAGTAATATAAAGAAAACAAACAACAGAAAACATTCACAATGAAAACGAATAAATAATGTATAATATCTTCGTCAGATAAATAAAAAAATAAACTGTTAAATGTGAAAATAACCACCAGAAATGGTGGTCGTAGTCAAAAAGTTGTGCAAAAAAAAA
>NQII01005631.1:0-67377 GCA_002778355.1 Clitarchus hookeri | reverse complement strand
GGGGGGGGTGGACAAAATATTAAAATAAAATCCTTTAAGTTTGGTTTTTCTGTACCTTTGTAAAATCTTTGTTTTATCTATTGTTTTTGTGTCCTATAATTTGGGTTTTGCTTCACACCTGTATTGACTTTTCTGATTTTCATTTGTTGTATTTTTTTTTATTGCCCGTGTACTATCTATTTACTCGTTGTTATTTCTTGTTCCAATTTTTTCGACTACGATTGCCTTTCATTGGTCATTATTTTGACTTTTTAAATTGAACATCTAAGTTTATTTTAATTGACGAAGAAATTATACATTATAGATTAGTTTTGATTATGAATGTTTTATGTCATGTTTTTCTGTTATTGAGTTTTTATTTCTGTCAGGTTATGCTGCTGATGTTTTAATGACCACTCTGAAACCATCTGTTTCATAGTTATTTGCAGGAATTTCCGTGGCGTTTGGTAGTGGACACAGTTCATTTAAACTATCAGAGCGAATGGAGACGATTGCTGACGAGTAAGCAGTCCATGGTTTGAGATCAGGTATTCACTCGTCTAATTTATAGGTCTGTCTGAACTAAATAGATTTTCATGAATAACTTCGACGTACTTCGTTCAGCCAATTGGAAAGCAAAGAAAATATACTCGTAAGTCGGCTGTAAGATATGCGAGGGCATCCAGTGACTAGTTTATGAGGTCACTGTATAACATTAGTACACAAATTTGAGATCGTCTACGTGATGGTCAAATAAAGTTCTTGCATGCGGTCAGTACGAACGTACGTAGGCATCCCAACTCAAGGTATGTTGAGTTGTACTTCGTGGAGGGATGGGCACGGAAATACAGACTCTGTTGCTATATGCCTACAGTGATACGAATTGTTATGCAAGTACTGCGAATAAGTCGTATTTTGTCCATATCTGTTTGGCATTTAATTCAATTATTTGTATAAGACGTTTAAGGTATTACACGTACTTATTTGAGTTGGGTTTTCCTTATTAGGAAATTTCCGGTCGAATGAAATTGATTTTTTGTCGCAACAAGATGTGGAGCCATTTCGCTGCGAATGGCGTCTACAAGTGGTTGGATATACTCCCAAAACTCTAATGCGAGTACGATTCTCTACCACACGCCCGAAGACGTGAAAGACGACTCCCTGCTTCGAACATTGTACACTGAAATGAAAAGGAAGTACCCACGCAAGCCTGAAGCCAAGGTTGAGTTCTGGTGCGCATCTCCAAACAGAAAGGCATCTTCGAGAAAGGATTTACAGCGAATTGGAGCCCCGAACTCTTTCGTGTTCGACGTATACGCAACTATGCTCCGACGACCTACTTTCTCGAAGATCTGAAGATTGTTCCCATCCATGGAGGTTTCTACGCCGAGGAGAGCCTGCCTACAAAGTTCCCAGATGTGTATTTATTTGGTCGAGAAGGTGCTGAAACGACGTATGGACTGTCGTATGTCAACTGCTGGTGTTTCCCAGCCTGCTACAATTTCTGGGTCGACGATGCGGACATCGAGCGGTGAACACCGAAGAATGCAATTAATAAATTTTTGTATATGTGTTTACTCATGTCGTACTTTACTGAATAAATTTTGCGTGAAAATATATGTCGTGTTTTATTTATTTTATAAGAACTCTCCGCTTTATATAAAGAATATTTTAAATAAAATAACTTGCATTTAAGAATAAATAAAATAAAAAATTAAATATGACTATTTACATGACCTCGTCACCATTCCGTATAGGTCGATAGCACTCTTGTCGATAATAATATTTATCTGGTGATTGAAACTTGTTACCAGTGTGCTCTAGTGGGTGATGCTAAAAATAAATGGACAGTAGATATGGCATGGCGTGAAAGGGGTCGAGCGGATGCGAGTAATTTACCGATTAAATAACCAATAAAAAAATTGACGAGGGTCGGTTGTGGTGGGACCTTTGTAAATGTATGGTTTTAAATTATAATTTTTTATTATTTCAAAAATACGTTTTAAATAAATTTTTGAATTTGTTATAATTTTTTTTAAGTTTTTATAATTTTTGGAATTTGTTATAATTTTTGGCTTCAAGGTCACCGTATCAAGGTCAAATGTCAAGGTCACCAGTTCTAACAATGCTGACGAGATGAATACTGGTCGACCTGGCGAGGCCGGTCATGTCTGGAGCTTATTCAATCAACCTGTCATCGAATCCCGGACCTCCTACATGTATATCTCTAAATCTCAATATTTTTTTAATTTGTAAAATTTTTTTAAATAGATTTTTTGGGATTTCACAATTTTTCTGTTCTCAAGGTCACGGGTATGGGGTCAAGGTCAAAGGACAAGGCCAAGGTAGAGGTCATCCATATTCAATATTGAGGTTGGATAACCTCACAACATGGTGGCCGGCCGGCGCCTGGCTCCTACTCCAGAATCCGTTATGCCAGAACGCAGATAATCCTACTACTCAATTGGATAAACAAGTTTATTTATGCTCACTATTAACAAGACTTACTACATACAAGTGATTTCATCGAGTGTTTAATGAAATGCGGTAGCATGACTAAATCACTCAAAAAGTCGGTGGTTTCGATCCGTAGGACGTCAGAATTGGGGCTGTTTTGTCTTAAGTGTGTTCTCGTCTCCATTCTAAGGGACTACTGGTAAAATTCGTGAGTATAATTATGCTATTCTTATCCTACTAATATTATAAATGCGAAAGTCTGTATGTGTGTGTATGTTTGTTACCACTCAGCTCAGATTTCGATGGACGAATTTTGATGAAATTTGGTATGTAGGTACTTTAAGTCCTGTAATAGGACATAGGATACTTTTTACCCCGGTAAAATGTACGGTTCCTGTGGAATAACAACAAAACATAATTCCGCAACGACTGGGAACGTGACCAAAATATTTTTGTCCCCTGGTGTCAGAGGTTATCAGGCCACCCAAGGACCTCTGAAATGGCTTAAAGACTGCCATCAGTCGATAACCACCGGGACCGAATATTTAACGTGCCCTCCGAAGCCCGGAAGCGCTCAGATGTTATGCCACTAAACGATCACCCATCCAAATGTGTGCCGCTGGGAACATTGCTTAACTTTGGTGATCGATTAAGATCCCTCAGCCAAGCGCAAAAAGTAGTACCTAGGTACACTTATTTCTAAAGCTACAAATTGATGAAACTCACGTTTTGATTTTCAGACATTGACGCTGGAAAGCGGAAATGTGGTAACTACGCGTTTGTTGCACAGATACACTCCAAAAACAATACCCTACTTCTTGGCTATCGGGTAAAAAATATTTCCTTCCTTTTGGGTTGCCGTAATCAGTTAACAACCTAGGGCAACATAGTATAATGTTATAATTCTGTTTTCACATAAACTACTTGTCTTTTCCCAATTTATTTATTGGTGTATCGCTGTAAAACTCAATTGTAACCGGGCGAAGCCGGGCCGGTTCGCTAGTAATAAATATATAAATGTTGTTGAATGCCTTACTTAGTGTTACAATATTTTTAATAGAAATAGTTCACAATTGGGATAGGACTACAAGGTTCCTTAATGAATTTACCTACTTATCTATGGCTACGAATGTAGTACATTTGCGTTATCTTGCTGCAACAGACTAAACTCAAGTATTTTATGTGCTCGTCTGAAATTTGTGCAGCGCGAAATACGAAGAATTCTCGAGCCAATAAAGGAAGATCAGTGGCAGAGTGGCCAGTCACAGTCACGCAAGCGAAATGATCTCACTTAAAGGACAGCCACCAGTGAATTAGTGGCTTGTTCTCACTTATGTATACGGCAGCGAAAACTAGCATGTTGTCATATAACACGCCTAATTATAGCCAAATTCATTTTAGCGAAGTACTAATTGACGATATAAATTTAAAGTTTATGATCTTGCTCCACGTATCCAAATTTTAAAGGAAGGTCTTACTTAGTGTCTTGTCAATAACGGGGTCATTTCTTAGAGACGAAACAAACCGGAACGGAACAGGAATCTGCAATGGCCTGTATTTAGGAACCATTCAATAATTCCCGTAGAGTGATTCCGGAGAACCACGGAAAGTCGAAATCAGGAGGGCCATACCGGGAATCTCGTCCGGGTCCCACAGAGTGCTAGTCCAGTGCGTTGCCACTTCGCCACTTCGCTCGGTTCCTGATACACAGGTTGGCCATTAGCGGAAATTACTGTCTGCCCAGTCGTCAGTAACACGGAGGCCCCGTATTACTCTTCGTCACGATATGCTCACTCGGAGACTGTCACTGGTGCTGCGGTCGTGTAGTGGTTAGACTACTCACCTTCCCCACAGTTAAAAGTTTTTGTACTTGTTACAAACAATTCTTTGTAAACTAGTTACCAAAGATTTTCTTGTAACTCTACGGATATAATATTGTATATATTTACAACACACTATTTTATAAAACATAAAAAACTGTTTATGTAGCTCAATATTTATAATAAACTCGAAGTCTAAATCACTTCCTAGATATAACTCAATAATAGTTTCACACTTCCCCGCTAAGATTTTGAGAAATTCAGTCTACAATTTTTGTGGCGTTACAAAAATATCTTTGGTGACCATTTGCCAAAGTGTTCTTTGTACAAATAAAGAACATTTCAACAGTGCACCTAGGCAAACCGGATTCGATTCCCGGCGGGGTCCCTCCCGGATTTTCACATGTGGGAATCGTGCCGGACGATGCCGCTGGTAGGCGGGTTTTTCTCGGGATCTTCCGTTTCCGCCACCCCTGCAATCCGTTGCTGCCCCATACTCACATGACTTCGCCCTCATCGACTCTCAAGACCTCGATGTTAAGAGCCACCCAAATCTCTCCACTCGGAGGCGGTTCGCCAGTGCCATGCGGCGTGCCCGCGGAGTAGGACGCCCTTGTCCGACCAAGCCGTTTATCGCATTATGGTCTTCTCCCGCTACTGAGCTCTGCTGGAATTAGTCCTCTGCCCTCCAGTTCAGCTTCATCGGCGAGGCGGTTCTGCGGCCAGCGAACCGTGAAAAGCGAATTAATCTTCCTGGCATTCACAGACACGAGCAGTTGAGCGCCGGCCATTCTCTGGAAGAACGACTTTTCCGGGTCGGCAATGAGGAATCCTGCACGTGTTGATTACGTGCACGTAGAAAACTCCAAACACGTTCTACCTTACTCCCGCAGTACGACAATTATGAAGTCGTATTGAAAGAGTTCTCATCGATGTTCGTGTTGGTGGGAAACTTCCTTTAAGCCATCTAAGTATCAGTTAAGCCATTTTAAATTAAAATCGCTAACAATTAACTGATAAATATTAATTTCATTTCATTATATTCCGTCTCCTCTGTTTTATTTGGTCCATATTTATTTGCAATAAATTGCAAAGAAGGTGCAATAAATATTGCACCTTCTTTGAGTCTTTTTTAAGGCGATGTAGGGTTATTCTAGTTATTTTAAATTACATAACTGCGCTAAATATTAAGCAAAATGCCCTTTCATGGCTAAGTGTTGAGATGAAACGTATTAATATACAAATATGAATTATCGACGTGTACATATTTGAGCATTTTGATGTATGTCGTAGAGACCTACCGTATTTTTACTGACAAATTTCGTACGATCACCAGATTTTAATTAATCTAGTACTTAATCGAAATTGATAACCTAACTCCTATTTAATGAACTCTGGTTCTTAGTTCGTTATATCCGCAATAGAGTTATTTACGAACGCATGAAATTTTCAGCGTTCGCTATGTTATTGAATTAGTATGGTTTGGGTTATAGTCAGTTTATTTTATACAATACGTTTAACGAAGTTGGTTGGTATTATTTGTAACCAACTTATACAACGTTCAGATTGAAATGTATAATATTGTGGTATTTCTGCCAACTTAATAATTTTCATTTTATTTCCACTGCGAATTTGTTTATATTTATTATTTGCATGGCAGTTCCATTAGCAGAATATTTTGTTATCTATGATTTTGTAATGTTTTGCAAAAGTTTATTATATTTTTTACATCTTTAATTGCAGTTTCAGAGTTGAGTATGATCACAGATTAAAATATTTTCAGAATTGTTAAATTAATTTAATATTTTAATGAAATTCTTTGTTAAGATAGCATGGTTAAAATAAATATGTTTAAATGAAAACATTGATCGATAGTTGGCATCATAGTACATATGTAATATTTAGCAAGGGAATTTTTGGAAGTGCTTCGCCTATTGTTCCATTGCAAATTCAAACAGACTGTGTTGAAAAATTATCTTTGTTCGGGAGCCAATAATTCGACATGTTGGATCCTGAAGATCGTCGGAAATCTATTGAAATATTGTTATTTAAAGTGGATCCTATGGGGAATATTTTATTTAGGACATTATTTTATGCCCCCGGTGTGTAAAGGGCGTAAAAACAGGAATGCCCCGATAATTAAATTGGCGAAAAAGTCTATCCGANTTTTATGCCCCCGGTGTGTAAAGGGCGTAAAAACAGGAATGCCCCGATAATTAAATTGGCGAAAAAGTCTATCCGATTTGGTGCTTGTCTTGGATGATGGCAATTAATTAGCTACTATTAACTACGAGAACTTCTGGCTTTCGAATAACTACTGTTACAGCTAAGTAAAGCCTGAAATAAGTTGCAGATGGCAGTAGTTCGACTCAATATGATTTTCCTAACTTAGTTTTCAAGAATCCTTGATAGTCCTTTCTACAAAGTCAAATTTTCCTTATTAAATTTGCCTACACTCCCTTCAGAAGCAGACATTATGCTTTTACCTAAATATCTTTAAATATGAGCCGCCGAGGCAAGAAGATGTATTTTCTAATTAACGGAGTATAACCAAGTGAGACAGTTTAATTTATTGGACATCAAATAATTATTTTTCCCTAGAGTGAAAATATTAACTGACGCTGCCAAATGTCAACTTATTAAAATTTTTATTCTGAGTTGAGCGTTTTGGAAATTGAGCTGCATGTATTTTATATATGAACATTGCTTGCTTACGTTTCTTCTCAAAACTTTCAAATGCAATAATTAAACGCTTATCAATAATTGAATGGTTTTATTGTTTGGTAGTTAGTTCAGTAGGGATATATTTTTGGTATTATAATTATAGTGTTGATGATAACTGATCTCTTGTTAATGTGGACACTACAATATACCAGTTAACTGTATGACAACTTGGTTTATTAACATCTACTCCCGAATAATCTCATATACCTCAAATACAACTCACAATTACCCGTAATTACCCGTAATAACCCAATCCATGTCAGTGGCGCCATACGCGGGACCGATCATTACATTAAAAACTTACATCAAATTCAAGATCAAGTACTGCTAGTTATCTTTATCTATACATATTATAAAACTCAATGTCTCTCTGACTGTCTATTATTGCGCTTATCACTCGAGAACCACTTATCCGATTTACGTGTTTTTTTTAAATTCGTAACTATGTTCTCTGGCCAGGTTTTAGTATAGATTTTGTTACGTAAAGTAACATAAGGAATAAGCAGTGACGATAATAGTGAATTAAATCGGAAAAAGGTTGCCGCCAGCGCTCTATCTGGCAATACGCTNAAGGAATAAGCAGTGACGATAATAGTGAATTAAATCGGAAAAAGGTTGCCGCCAGCGCTCTATCTGGCAATACGCTGTCTAAACCGTTAAAGATGGAGCAATATCATGTAGTAAAGAATTGTGTAAAATATAAAACTCCGCTGTAGCATATATTGATCTATAACAGAGACATACTAATAAGCGTTTTTACCATTTAATTTCTCAATAAATAAATACGTAAAATTCAAGCTGTTGTGTCCCCATTAAAAACTTATTATTTATCAAAGAAAAAAATGGCATTAGAACTGTTCAACGAAGATTATAAATGTTGTATACATCATGCAACTCCCGCCTGTACTTTAAGAGATATCAAAAGTTTTGTGAAAATGTAATTTTTCGCGAGTCGGTTGACCGTACGCGGACGTGGAGAGCCATGGCGGCNGGGGGGGGGGGCTTTATTTAAAAAAAAAACCTAAACAATAATACTGTAGGAGCCGCGGGCACAGCTAGTTCAAAATAAGTTAAGAATCAGTTTTCCTTTCTCAAAGTAGAGTAACCACCAAATATTTTTTTCTTCAAAGAACCACAAACATTTTTATTATTGCCAGCAACACTTTTGTGCCATTTCGTCGAGGTGCCTTTTTGCCACGTATCTTTTGTGCACTGCAGAAATTTCCGAAACTGTTTTCAAGTAAATATGTTGTGTATGCTATTATCAGGAAGTGCATTGCCGTGGGGCAAAGAGAATTGGCGATAAAAGCATTGTTATATAACATCTGCCATTCTGTTCATATATGTCGGTTACGTGAGAAAAATAATTTATATTTGTGAAATAAACACATTACATTAAGAACTAAATTGCCCACGTTCGATAATAAAATACTAGAGATAAATTAATAACGTTACATATAATACTTTTGCAAGGAATTCCTAAATTTATGAATTTATTTTAAGCTTCATAAAAGTATTAATTCGCAAGTGAAATCCATGTAATTTTGTTCTTAACAAAGCTGTGGAAACCTACAATTGGAATACGTTCATAATGCAAATATCTGCAAAAATACTTTATTCTAGAAGATTTCATAACATCCTTTGTGTCTACGTTTAATGCTTCTTAACAAAATTTCAGCACGATTTCGTCATAATATTTGTGTATTGACTCATTACTAGAACTCGAACTTAAAATAGTAAATTTCGCCGCAAGCATAGTAAATAACACCACCTCACTTGAAGATATTTCAGTTCATAATAAATTACGAAGAGTGCAGAAACACGCATTTCTGCACATAGCACACTTAANCAGAAACACGCATTTCTGCACATAGCACACTTAACTAAAAATGTACCTAATGTTTTCAGAAAGATTTTATTGAATGGAGAAACATGTTTCTATCCAATTGTATTGCAACTCTGCCACACAACTAGTTTATTTACTTGTTCTTCCGAAAGTTTTAAGGTAAGATTACTTTAATAATACCTGATTTTAACGGGAGAAAAAATGAGCTGCAGATAGTTAAACAAGGATAAATTTTTTTCATATTTTTTTGTACCAGAAACTTTTTTTTTTTTTTCAAAATATATATTTTTTTGCTGCAGTTTGGCATGTGGTATTACATTAAACTTTTACGTTTTCTGATAATTGCAGTTTCNAAATATATATTTTTTTGCTGCAGTTTGGCATGTGGTATTACATTAAACTTTTACGTTTTCTGATAATTGCAGTTTCAGTGAGGTTTTGGATAAAATACTCATATTTTTTCTCCTACAGACTTCGACGAACAAACAAATTATTTGAGATATTAAAGGTGTCAAGCTGCAGTGTTACATCACATATCAAGACAATGACCTTGAAAGCGTACGACGCTGTTGAAAGCAGGTGACATGCTTATTTTCTTAGCTTAAACGGGGAGGGGGAACTCTCGTGTTCCACTGGAACAAGCAGCTGCCTCCCATAGCTAGGATTGGGGTTTCCCGTCAAGGAGTCGCTGCAACGACAACGCAGGTGGACATTTCTTCTGAGAATTGCATTATTTATACCGAACTTAATTACGCCTCTAGGCGATACAGCTGTTTCGTGGTTCGTCGGACACTTTAGAAGTCAACATAAAAATGGAACCCTGCCTGTAAATGCATGTATTGACAGACAAAATGGATGGCGTGCGACCTCTAACGCCGGCAGCGGTCTGGGAAAGTGTTTGTGGCATAACGCCGAACGCAAAGCGTTATGTTGAAGCGCTAAGCAAAGTTCTCTCAGTGCGCGGATTTCAGAATCATAAAATCGAGAACAGAATTTGAACGACATAATTTCAACGAGGTTTCNAGTTCTCTCAGTGCGCGGATTTCAGAATCATAAAATCGAGAACAGAATTTGAACGACATAATTTCAACGAGGTTTCATTATTGGTTGTATAGTGTACAGTTTACGAATAAAAACAATTTGAACGACATAATTTCAACGAGGTTTCTTTATTGGTTGTATAGTGTACAGTTTACGAATAAAAACAATTTGAACGACATAATTTCAACGAGGTTTCTTTATTGGTTGTATATTGTACAGTTTATGAATAAAAACATACATAGAGACCACAAAATCAGCACACACCTATACAAAAATATGTTTTAATATTATAAGATGCTATTGTGTGAGACACTAATAGCCAAATCTAAAAAAATTGTTTAATTAAAATTTTTTTTAAATTCTGTTAGAAAATTGCTTTAGAATAGCATCATTTTAATATATGAAAATTAAAATTAATCTGCTTGTTTTAGAGGTAATATCTCTAAGTTTGTGTAAAAATTTAGCACATTTTTAATCGAAAACTTTAAACTGTACAAACTATTTTTGTCAATAAATCTAACTCCATCAAATTATACGAAGTAGGTAAATTTCTGTTCTTGATTTTAAGTTTCGTAAACTTGCACGCTGCGAGACCTTTTGCTTTTGTGGACACGAAATTCACTTGTGTTTTCTGTTTTACGTACATTTTACGTACATTTTACGTACATGCGATTTAGCATTTCAGGAACCATAAGAGAAAAATATTACCTTCCAAAAAATTTCACGCGGTTACATTCGATCGTTGCACAAATGTCACGAGGCCCATGGTTTACGTTTACATGTGGTGGAAGGGTACAAAATGGACAGTAAAGTAGATCCTAGGCAGTGCACGTTCACTTTAGGAACGCGTGACGTCCTGACGTTGGCCACTCGGAAGGCTCAACCAGAGGAAGCGAAAGACACGTACTTCGTGCACGAGTTTTCACCGCGGTTAAGAGCGAGCATCGAAAATTCGAAGGAATAAAGTAGTAACACAATTAAATGCGAGGGTCGTGTTGCCATGCAAATACTGGGCATAATTTTCCAGAGTGTAAATTAATCGTGAACTCGTTCACTACACAAGTTGCAAAAGCGGACTTGAACACGTAACTATTGGTAAATCACGGTGAAGTGAGCATTTTTGAAAGCCCTCTCGTTTGGAATAACAGTCGATAAATATACTTTATTTTGGCCTTAGATATTAACTTCAGAGTGCGGTGGAATATACACACTGTGTTTATTACTTACATGACAATATTTATTTCAAAAGATGGTTAAAGGATAAAAAAAAAATGGCTGAAAGGAAAAATTAACTAGGACCTCAAAAGTGCTTACTTTACCGTGAGCAGCGTATAAGCGATATAGCTAAAGAGAACAATTGAAAAACAATATACTTGAGTTATTGCAGTGATAAACGAATAATAAAATGAACTGGTCGGTATCGAGTTCACGATAGGCCTCTTATGAATGTGGTCCTGCAAAAACAAAGGCACTCGGTAAAAAAAGTCCCCATTAACTATCACGGTTAGATTCCGGAATGAGATTATTATCCGACAGCACCTTTTCCTTCAAACATTGCACGAAACAGAAGAGTATTTAACGTACAAACACACCATTCATAATCGACGTTGAAACCTTTGACCGCGTCAGCAAAGACCGCGGCCTATAAAACGTAAGAGGTTATGGGTTCTTCACGGTTAGCTGAGCAAAACCCCCGCTAGGGTTCTATTTCTATGCACATTGTGTATTCTTCCGCCATATGTAAGTTTAACAATGCCGTGGGCCTGATCACTTTATTCATGCGTTGATCAAGTGATTCTGTAAAATTATCAGAAAAGTAAATATTTTACAAATTTGCTCATTATTGCACATATATGCATTGAAATACAAAGTAAAAGAAATCATCTCAGTAATCACAAATGTTTACCAAGGAAATTTAATTTAGTGTTAAGCAGCGGCGTGTGGTGAACTGTTGTAAGGTAAGCCATGTTTTACTCTGTGCCATTCGTAATCGTTTGCTAGATTACACATCGGCCACTTAAACGTAGTAGAGCAGATGACGTCACAGCACGTGTGCAATGGGTACCTCACCACTCTGTCGTGAGTGGGCGCATTATATTGTTTCTCCCCGGCTCCGCTCTTGGTCATTGGTTCCTGCTGCGTGCGCCGAGTGTGTACAGCACTGAGAAAGCACCAGCTCACCTTGCATCACTTCACCACACGCCCCTGCCGCCACCTGTCGAGAAGAGGAACGTAACGGGATGTTGGTTATAGCAAAATTGAGCCACTTCCTAAACCACGAGAGCCACAAAGGAACTGTTGCGAGAGCTGTTTCCAAACCATATAAGCTCACACTTTGTGGACATTAGTTGGCCACCACGATCACCAGATGTTTTGGTACGTGGTTACTTCCTGTGGGTTTGCCTCAAGGACAATGGTGTCTTGCAGTATGACAGTGTGGCGTGCAGANTTTGGTACGTGGTTACTTCCTGTGGGTTTGCCTCAAGGACAATGGTGTCTTGCAGTATGACAGTGTGGCGTGCAGAGGTGGTTACTTGCCGTACACACTTTAAAAAAAAAACTGAACCATTACAGATAAATCTCATTCTTCAGTGATGCATGATTCACTGACCCAGTGAAATGGATTCACTAAATTAGTCTCATCCTGTTCTTTGCGACGTTCGTATATTAGTTTGCCTCGAAGTTAATGATCAACTATGTTTCCAATTACAAATATTTTTTACAAATTTATTTGCGTGGCAGTAAAAAGGCTCACATTACCGTTTATAAACGCACGTACGTGCACTGCAATAAAAATTGTTGTCGAGCGAACTTAACAAGTGCGCTCTAATAAAACTCGACACGAATATTTAGTTGGTGATAAAACTTCTGCAGATGCCGCAAGGGGACTAATGAAATTTTGCCGGAACAGATGAAGTAACGTGATGTTTCTGGACAGGGAGGGGCTGGGGCTGTTTTATGCACGCTTTATTTTCTGCGGCAAGAGCGCTTGTTTTTATAATCCACTGCAGCTCTGAAAAGAACCACCCTTTTTTTTTTAGAGCTGTCCCATCGGCGCCATGTTAACAGCTAATTTCTCATGCTTTCTCAGGGGAGGATTTACAGTTATGAATATTCCCTTGGAAGCCTGTAACTCAATTCTCTCGCCCATGCCAAAAGTGCAAAAAAAAAATCCCACGAATTCATTTCCACTTCGCACTGTCTAATCTGAGGTATTACGTTCACCGAAATTTCATTTATTTACTTTTGTATTCGTGCTTTTTTTGCTCTTCATTTCCACATTCTTTATTGTGCAACCCAATTCCAAAATCCGGGCAACGTGTTCAAGTCCTAATCAGATTTTCTGTTAATGCTTATAATATTAAGACCGTCACTGGTATTGAAACATATGCGCCAAGTATCTTATTAAATGACAGAAATCTGGACAGTAAATATGTCATGTATAAATATATTATATTAAAAATGTATTGTTAATTTAGAAACCAATAAATGGAAGTGTTACTTTTATATAATTACATGAAATGAGTAAAAAAAAAAAAAGAAGGATGAAAATTATGTAGTTGTTATAGTTGGCTGGGACACATGATATAGGCTTCCGTTATGTACACGTCAGTGTGATTAGTGTTAATTAAACAACAACGCACTGGTTATGCTCGTTGCTAAAGAATTTGTGACCTTTAGCACATGAATTAGCTATCTGCATGTTTTGTAAAAATGGGCGTATTTCGGGAAATCAAACCCAGAAGTTTTAAATTTTATCTTCTGTTCAGTTAACGCGCTTCTAGCTGTAAATGGTAGCCACATGTAAAACATTTTCAAAAATCACACAAGCTGAATTGCTAAACAAAATTACATTTACGCCTT
Source organism: Clitarchus hookeri (assembly GCA_002778355.1). NCBI lineage: Eukaryota > Metazoa > Arthropoda > Insecta > Phasmatodea > Phasmatidae > Clitarchus > Clitarchus hookeri. Next base: position 53,646 of record NQII01005631.1, on the reverse strand, counting down.
TTCACGTAACGTTTAATGCGTGACGTTAATCTGTGTAACTAGTGTATTGTGCAAATATTTAGTTTTATCCACAGCGTTGTGTTAATCTATGTGGGTAAATGCAGCGGAGTTCAAGAATAAGACTGGAGAAGAAATCTGCTACTTTAAAGGAAAGGTGCTCTACGAATTGTCAAATGGGGTCAGTCACAAGTTTAACGTACAGTAAGGTGGGTGCCAAGACAATGGTGGAAAAAAACAAAAAAAGGAACATTATATTGGCCTTGTAAAGACTACTACTTGCGTCGGAGCTGTTCATGCTTTGTTATTCTGGTCCCCCGGTGGCCATTTTCCCCTTAAAAATTTCNCACTACTACTTGCGTCGGAGCTGTTCATGCTTTGTTATTCTGGTCCCCCGGTGGCCATTTTCCCCTTAAAAATTTCCCTTTTTTCCTCCTCAAAACATCTAAATTTCCGTCCAAAGTTCTTTTCTCCCTAAAAATTCCCGTTTTTCCTTTAAAAAAGCATCGATCCCCCAGCTGCAAAAAAACGATCCCTTGAAAGGCAATTTTCGATCCATCGGACAGATTTGGGGGGATCGTTTTCAAGGGCAGAGCCATGTTTACTTATTCGACTCCGCCGAGACTGCGGATAACCGTGACAGGAGGCAGACTAGCTAACCGGCCGGCCACGGAACATTTTAAGAATAACTCTGCACACTTTTATTTTCATCGAACACGTGAATTTTTGACTTGGATACGTATTTGAAATCAGACCGACTCATGGGGTACCAGAATGGATACGGCAACGGAATGCTAACAGGGTTATTTATTTACACACTCTAATGTATTGACTTAAACGTTGTCTTGTTCGATCGCGCATGCGACTACAATGCGAGCATGACCTTGAGTCTGCGCGGGTGGGGGCCCGCGGCGACTGGTGACAATATTGGGAGCGGGCGAAAATCTCCAGAAAATATATCTCGCGACTCCGGTGTGCTAGCGCGCTGATTTTGGCACCAAAATAAATATATCGTCTATATATGTGGATTTAAGCCATAAAAGCCAAGCACTATCTATTTTCGTTACTTTCATTTCGTTCCCATATCCCAAAGAAAATATTATCCGTTAACGCAGGCGCATTCACTTGAAACCATTGACTGCAAGAAACTTNCGTTCCCATATCCCAAAGAAAATATTATCCGTTAACGCAGGCGCATTCACTTGAAACCATTGACTGCAAGAAACTTTATAAATGGTAATTAACGTGTGTAGAATTAATATATGTTCCACAACACCTATGACGGCAATGGCCATGATCATTAAGTACACCGAAATAAAGGTTTGTTCCAGCCAACAAAATACNGTACACCGAAATAAAGGTTTGTTCCAGCCAACAAAATACTTGTTTCTTTAGGGCGAAAAATAGGTATATTTAGTTGCTCAAACAGCATATTTTGTTGAGTGTACAAAACTTGAAAATCAAAAAAATTTGTTTTGTTCGTCTATCAAAATACACGCTTGAATGAAAAAAAAAACCTTTTTCTTAGGCCAAACGAAATCAGACTGTCAACAAAATAATAAGTTGAATGGACTGTGTATTTAAAACCGTTCCAAAATCAGCAGTCAGTTAAGCTGAGGTTGCAAGGGCGTAGCGCTCAGGTGGAAACAGTCGAAATTTGAATCTCGGTTGGGCTTAAAATGTTTTTATATTAACTGAAGCTGTTTCATGTACGTATACCCAAACCAATCTTTANGAGTGTACAAAACTTGAAAATCAAAAAAATTTGTTTTGTTCGTCTATCAAAATACACGCTTGAATGAAAAAAAAAAAAACCTTTTTCTTAGGCCAAACGAAATCAGACTGTCAACAAAATAATAAGTTGAATGGACTGTGTATTTAAAACCGTTCCAAAATCAGCAGTCAGTTAAGCTGAGGTTGCAAGGGCGTAGCGCTCAGGTGGAAACAGTCGAAATTCGAATCTCGGTTGGGCTTAAAATGTTTTTATATTAACTGAAGCTGTTTCATGTACGTATACCCAAACCAATCTTTANTGAATCTCGGTTGGGCTTAAAATGTTTTTATATTAACTGAAGCTGTTTCATGTACGTATACCCAAACCAATCTTTATTTTCACCAACGAAATCTTTGCTTGGGGCAACCAAAAAAAGAACAAGAAAATAATCTGGTTTCAACAACAAATTATTTCATTCCCAATATACAAACAATTAATTTGGTTGACTCAGGGGCAGCGGTGGTGTAGTGGTCAGACTTACTCACCTCCAACTTAGGCGAACCAGGTTTGATTGCCGGCGGGGTCAATCCCGGATTTTTACACGTGGGGATCGTGCCAGGCGATGCTGCTGTTTCCCCTTCCTTGCTTTTCGGCGCTGCTCCATTTCGACGTTAATATACGACCTAATCTCTCCCCCCATAATTCGGTTGCGTCAAAATAACTTTCTCAGATTCAACAAAACCTTAGTCGCAGCGTAATAAANCGTTAATATACGACCTAATCTCTCCCCCCATAATTCGGTTGCGTCAAAATAACTTTCTCAGATTCAACAAAACCTTATTCGCAGCGTAATAACATGGTAACATGCTAGACTTCACTGCCCAGTGTACACTCGAGTGTATACTGGACAGGGGATCTTTGGGCGGCTCTTAACATCGGGGTCTTGAGAGCCGATGACGGTGAATGGAGTAGCGTAAGAATGCAAGGCCGTGGGGAAAAGGGAGATCCCCGAGGAAACCCGCCGATCAGAGGCGTCGTCAGACACGATTCCCACGTGCGAAAATCAGTGAAGCGACTCCACCGGGGATCGAACACGGTTTGCCTATGTACTCGAGCATAGGTCATTAGTTCATTTGTTGCTGCAGCGGTAATACCTCTCTCTTCGTGGCGCCTGGCCTGCCATTGAATTGAAACGCTAAACTGTCAGGACTTTAGGCATCGCTCCTACGCTGCAAAGACGCCGAGCCGGCGAGGGCTCAAACTAAAACTTCAGCGTAGCGTGATACATCGCAGCAGCAGAAAATTGCAACAGAGGGTGGATGTTCTCTAGGCATTCCTTTGGAAATCCCCGAGAACGCCCGATGTTATGGTGTGGTCAGGCCCTAAGCTGAACGGCTTGCCTGATCACACCTTCAAACATTAAACATGCAAACGAGAGGGATTGCAACGCCACCATTTGGTCGTCGATTCTTGCGGAACAAGACAGTTGCAGAAATCCCCTCCACCAGTCACTGAGCGGGGACGCAGAACCACGCGTTTGATCTAGGCCGGCGTCTGTCTGTCGTCATGCGTCAGTCATCTTTAGTCCTTTTGGCTACCCGACCAGCGAAGCTGACCAGGAAGATGGGTGTCCAGCCGTCGCTAACCGTCTCGTAGAATCAGCCTCCGGCAACATTAACAAGGTGATGACTTTCCAGTTAGGATAAAATTAAAATGGCGTGAATTTAAAAAAATTAAACATCATCTTAAAGTCAATGTAAAGCTCCCCCGATCAATGGTAACGTAAATAATAATTGTATAACCGTAAATCTTAATAAACCTCATCAGATATTGTTGTGCTCTACCGAAGTCATTGAGTGATTATTGAGTCACGCCCCCAGCATCTTTCATGTACGAATTGGCTGAAAATCTAGTTCGTAACACCATGCACCCTGGCGCAAGCACGCCCAGTGATTCCAACTCACCAATCGTTCCACACATGAAGTACGTAATTTGAGTTTAAGATAGTTGCAAAATCGTAGATTAGATTGGCGAGGGAAAACTAAGAGTGACTACTGTCCACAAAAAAGGTACGGACTTTTAGATATTTACCGTTTTAATTTATCGGGCATAATTTGTACCTTTAAAGAAAATCGTCCAATGAAAGAACAATTATTCAAGATATATATGATAATGAAATGTTACAAAACAGAATCAGATTACAAACTTTGTCACTCTAAAAACAATGCTTCAAACAGCGTGTATGAAATCTTGCAAATTGGAGCTTTCAGAAAAGTTAGGTAAATTGTATTATTACGAAAGTTTAAAACCTCTAAAACTACAGAGAAAAATACTTAACTTTATCACTCTAAAGTTTTCTATTAAAAACCATTACAAGTATTTATATAAAAATTGCATTATTACATAGCAGGGTTACATTTGTTTCTTTTACAAATTTCTAAGAAAATTTTTGAAGTTATACTTTTTTTGGCGCGTTGAGGGTAAAATTTTAGTGTGCAACGGAAGTTGCACGCGCACAGTGTAACGAAATTCGACAGTGAACGTGGTAGGGGTATGACCCAACGCGAATGCGCGTATTGTCTAGCTATATATAGAAACGCAAGGTACACAACATAGCACGTGGTTATATTTAAAACCGACAGAAAATCAGTTTATGTAATAAGCAAATTGAAAAACATTTCATTTATATTAGTAATTCATTGTGTGTCTATGTATATATATAATCTTATTAATTAATTTTACTTACATTGTGCCGTGAAAAATTTGTTAGTGTCAAAAAATGTATAATAAAATTTTTAAAGCGTTTTCAAGTATTTGAGGTTAATTTTTTTGTAAGTATTATTTTATTAAGTTATACTTCTTTTTGTGCGTTGAGGGTAATTTAATTATGTTCTTTAATAAAACCTTTATTTATTTTATTTAATGTCTTCCTTCGGTCATTTTATCGTTTTTCCTACTTACATAAATTATTTGCATACGTAATAAAATTTAATTTTGTCACGCCAAATAAGTATAACTTCTAACACACGTACATAAGTGCACGCACCCATTTTTTTCATAATGAAAGTTTTGAACGATTCCCTAGCCTATCTTTGAGAATTCCCTGTTGTATTAGAAACGTGCTCATTATAAGTTCTTCGTGACATCGCCATCGCCATCTTCACACTGACATACAAACAAACAGAAATTCGCCTACATACGATAGCATAATCGTAATCGAAGGCATCATTGAGTTTCCAAAAACCTCAGAAATGTAATATTCCTATTGCAATTAAAAAACAATGTTAAATAAAAAAGTTTATGACTCGTGTAAAGAAAAGGTAGGAAGTAACTCTGTTAGGATGCGAAAGAAAGAACAAACTTCATAAGATATCTCATTTTATGTACCTCGTTTAAACAAAATTCTGCACTGTGAACTAAGAATAGAAACACGAATAATTTTGTGTACAAATTCAGTTAATTTACCTTTCCAAACTTTCAAGTAGTCAGGAATTTTTTTTTTTTTTTGAGAATATTTTACATTTTTGGATTAACATATAAGTGCATTTCGTGTAAAAATACTTAACGCTTTATGAGAATACTTTTGACGGTATAATAGGCGTTTTGTAGTTACTTGTAAGTAAAATGTTTGCTGTAAACGTAAACTAGTTTTTAATAAGAAATTTTGTAGTTATCTTACAGTTATGTTCCCCCCTATCACCCCCCCCCAAAGTTAAGACTCCATGAATTCAAAGTTACAGTAGCCATAACTTAAAAATTACAGTTGAGCCAATTATTTGATTTCAAACATCATACGAGTTATTGTAAGTGCAGAAAAATACCAAGAACTTAACGTTATTCAAAACGTTTTAACATCTTTTAAAATTTGTTCGATGAGAAATATAAAATAACACTCTTAATAATTATGTTACGTTTGTTTCGTTTTTTTTTTCTCGACATATAATAAAAAAAGTTACTTTTTTTCTATTTGTATCACTTAAAAGTATAAGATTCTGAACGCATAATATGGCATATATATANATCTTTTAAAATTTGTTCGATGAGAAATATAAAATAACACTCTTAATAATTATGTTACGTTTGTTTCGTTTTTTTTTCTCTCGACATATAATAAAAAAAGTTACTTTTTTTTCTATTTGTATCACTTAAAAGTATAAGATTCTGAACGCATAATATGGCATATATATATTTTTTTTTTCAGTATTGCATTGCTCTTTAGTAGTGGATAAATGGGGTAACAGCTGGGAAATATTTCAAATGTTTTTAGTATGAATGTTTGAGAAGTACTCTCGAGATTTACACAGCTCTCCTTGCTACCTCCTTCTCGCTGTGAGATCATTAATATTCACCCCACCTAGGCGTACAAGATGCATGGCGATGCGGAATACATTTCGCATACGGAGTTGGTCTGAACCTTCCACATCTGCGACGTGTAACTAAGTGCTTAATTGCCTGGAAGAGCGCTCGCCAACTCAAAGGTAATAATATTATACACCATGTCAACCGTAATGACTTATACACAGTTTCGGAGACTTTTGAGGTGTTTAAGTAGCTGTAAAGAATAGTTATTTTATATTATTACTAATACTGTTCTATTTGTTATATGATTTCAAGTGAATAAAAATAGTGTCTAGTGTTTTCATAACCAGATGTCGGTTATTATTTTGCTCATTTCGGAATACTCACCTTTCAGGAACAGGATAATTTTCTTTAAAAGCATAATCTACTTTAAAATTCAAAATGTATCCTACACTAAAAAGTTTTGTAATTATTTTTTTACTTTAAATAAATTACTACACATTGTTATATACCACCGTACCTGAATTTCCGTAACACAAATTTTGCTAATCATACATCGGAAAATTAAAAATATACTATAGGTATTAGCCAAGAAAACTTACGAGTATTAAATTATTTGTGTGCTTTAAGACAACATCGTTAATTTTATAAACATACTAATTAACAAAACTTCTTAACTGGGAACTTCTTAAACTTTTTTTTTGCTCGAAGTTGAGATAATACACTTTGAATTCCATTATTTAGTTGTTAATAGTTTGGTTTATTTGTCTTCTCTAAATATAGTGAAATTCTGATTTTGACGCGTGATTCTGAAAAATATTGAGTTTTTGTAACTTAATTTACTAGAAGTGACATCTCATTTGATTTCAACAATCTGAGCCGTGTTTTACATATATAATAGAGAGAGAAAGAGAGGGGTATTTTGAGAGATACAGAGAGAGAACGTGATCCGACGCCAGTAAGAGAGGGACAGCAAGCACTCACTAATTTCTCCTACGGGTGTTCATAACGCAGGCGAGAATGAAAGCAATTTATTGTGGGCTGAGATTTTTGCTATTTAATTCTTCTTATACTAGTATGATTTTTTGCCATTTCATTCTCGTAATGTTATAAAACAATTGTTTTCTCTAACCCTAAAGGAATTTTGTTGTGTTCCAATTTTACGGTTTATTCTCTCAAGAAATAAACTTATGTAGCATCTGATGACACCGCCGATGACTTAAACATAACTTTGTCGTAGTATCTAGAATAGACTAGACATTGTTGGAAATGAACAGCAGAATATCAGCAACAATCGTGGTTATAATTGAATTAATACACACAAAAAATATATATCGGGAATAAACAATTTACTCTGTGCATTGAAGATTCAGTGCCAACGTTTACTGCGATGCTGAAATGGTGTTTCCCTGGCGTACATTTTCTGCTCTAATTGCTGCATTCGAATCCTTAACCAAGCCAAATAAATTTTATTTAAGCTATTCACAGTCACACTTATTTATATTGCTCAGAAAGTGATTCAGTGTAATACATAATTTCAATGTCACAAAAGAATGACACCGTTCACCATTTCGGGCGGTGTTTTTCAAGAGGCACATTTGAAAGTTATCTGCATTTCTTACTAGAGCGAAATGCGATTTGATCGATAACTCCTTACAAATAAAAATTAGGAAATATAGCAACAGCAGGTTGTGATTTAGTTCTTTTTTTAATAGAAAGTCATGATAGAGTAGCATTCAACTTGTAAAATTGGTCCGACTAGTTTATTATCTCTCCACATTGTAAGTACTTTCTCAAATTATATTTAAATCTTTCATTCTAAGACGTAATTACAATTGTAGAAGTAAGTTATAAAATTGGTGGCAGACGTACTTAGTATCAAAAACTTCAAATGATTGACATTAAGTAAAAATATGTATTTTTTGTATATGTGCATAACTGCGATGAACTCTGAAAACGAAAAGTCATAATATTCGAGGTGACCTTTGATGCAAAGTTCTTTAATACGTCGCCCCCGTTGTCGAAAGTTAAAGGCCCAAGTCTCACACAAGGCTTGGATGTGCAAGGCGGTTTTCTGTATGCTAGGGCAAGTAAGTTGGAGGCCAACGCGCCAGTAAAGGGCGTGATCTCTTTTATGGATGAGGCGTTCGTTTTCAGAGGCTTGGAAGGAGAACGTTCACTAACCTTTCGTAAATATAGGTAATAAATTCTACTCATGCATATGGGAACCTAAGAAAAGTCAAGCTATTAAAACTTAGCGCTACCAGTCAAATGTCTAAAACTTTCTAATGTTAATTGAGAGTTCTTCCTGAATAGCATTTCTCATAGTAATAACTTATCTCGGAAAAAAATATATATATTCCCTTTCCTGATGGAAAAAACGATCGAGAATATGATATTTATGGAGATTTAACATTGCAGCGAAGTCAGTGCAGCGGTGGAATAAAAATAAAGAAGGTGATGCTGATAAGCATGTTTGTTTGATTTGAGATGCTTCATTGCCAAGTTGCAAAGCGTTTTCATGACGACGAGAGAAAAAATTATCATGTAAACGGACTCGTAGTATAACTATTTTTTATTTTCTCAGAACAATTGACACGATCTCTCTTGAAATAATATTTTACGACTACCTAAGAATTATTTTTTCTTGGGTAAAACGTAATAATTTTTGTCGTGAAAAGTTTTTCCATACAGGTTATCTAACAGAACAGCTCTAGTTTCGAATATCACCGGTTGCTTTGTCAGACGAAAACCGGTGCTCACAAAAAAACGCTTAATTGCGAAACAAAAACAATTTACTGATCTAGTAACAGTTGTATCGTGGCGAAGTTCACAGAGTACTGTAGGAAGTAATTTTATTACTCTAAAATTTGTAAACATGCTCCTAAAAAAATTAATTGTGATATAGGCAGTTTTAACAGGTATTATTTTTTTTATAGTATCTTTGGAGACTACTTAAAAATCTTGTTAGATAGGAATGATTCACACATCTAGCATTTTCTGTTACAAACTTGAAGCTATAAAAGACCTTCCATGAAAGTAAAATATTGTGTTCCTATTCATCGATTAATTGAAATTTTGTTTTCTCTTCAGAATAAACGCAGCTTGTTTCGGGGTATGTTTCGGATAAAATTGTTTTAAAAACAAAACCAATCTGAGTGAAGCTTTTAACAGCTCTTGCGGTTTATTTTTAGACATGTTTACAGACACCTAGAGTGTTAGACGGCTGTGTGACAATGAAATAATTTATGCTCTTTTCAATACTTAGTTTCTTATGAGAGAGCTGTCCACGCTCAACAAGTGATCAAAAAATCTTCAACGAAAAAAAATGCCTACGTTTGTAGCATAAGTATAATTATTCTTTCCGTTGGAAATAACCCCACATCGAAGCACCTGAGCTTGACAGACCTTATTAAAGAACAGTTTGCCAAATCATCAAGGATCCGGGCCGTTACTATAGGAACTAAACAACATATGTTGCGACATTTCATTACTTTAAGAAATATTTAAAACCACGCTATGAAATGTCGCAATTTTTAAAACGTGCTTAAAATAAGGAAATTATTGCTTAATATTTATTTGTAGCTGTCAATGATTTTTTTTTAAATAAATTTTCTTAAGCGTACCTTAAAATGTACTAAGGAATGACCTTTCAGTCACCCTCGATAAATTGTCTGTAAATATCTTGGTTTATTTTATATGTACTTTCCAAAAACATTAAAATTGTGATTTTGACATACTATAACGCAAAAATTTGGAATTAATTTTTCATTCTAAGAAAAGGTACTTCGAAGTAATGTCTAAAAGTTGAATGGAATTAAGTATAAAATAAAAATAATGCATTTTTTGGTTAACAGCACTGTGAGTACAGCCAACTGAATTCGTTTGACTGCAGCTTAGAATTCTCAATCATTCACATACTCAGGCCACAATTAATTTATTTATTTAGTGGCTGCTGACATAGCGATATGCTTTTTTTATTCTACCTTGTAGCACGTGATACGGTATAGGTATAGCACAGAGCAAAACACAGGTTACCTTGTAACAGTTCATCACACGCCGTCGTGTCGAAGTGATCTGTGTAAAATTTTGGAACAGTGTGATTTAGAATAACTTGATGCAATAGTTCAAACTGGGATATACGACAGTAAAACACAGTGTAATGTGAGGGATGCAGAGGACACAGGCCAAGGGTAGATAACACTTAAAAAGCATGGGTGGAGAAATACCTTCACACCAACCATCAGAAAACTTGCCCAAATGTTAAAAATTTCCCGTTCAACCATTTATAACCGACTGCAGCGGAGAGGAAAAGTGTAAAAATTGACAACTGGACACCGCATGGAATGGCAGGGTGTCACAAACTGAAACTCCAATAACCAATTGGTTCGTCATGGTAGTGAGCTTCTAGTTGGTCGTACCGTGACGGGTAATGGGAAGTAGATCCTGTACGATAATCGCAAAGCATATGGACAGTTCACAGTAAAACATTTTGTACGTTTTAGAGACAATTCTTTAGGGAACTAGTTGACAAAGATTTGATTGAAACTCTGCATGCGAAATATTGTATCTTACAACACATTATTGAATCAAACGCACCAAATTATTTATGTAGCTTCATGTTTATAATAATTTTGAAGTCTATAGTACCTACCTGCTTGTTAAAACTCTAAATCAGTTTTACACATTCCATATTGTTTCGTAAAATTTTCTTTCATCCAATTTTAGTTTCCAGGAAATAATTTTGGCGACTAGTGTATAAAGAATTTTTTGTTTAAATGCAGAAAAAAGTTTTATGTTGTAGTTGGACGATTTTGAAACTCCCTAACAGTTTTCACGGCCAAGGTTGACATCTCACAATATTTTGTTGTTCAGTGCGGTGTGTAGCATTGGATTTTATCCAATACAAGTTTTTTTTCCTGGCCAAACTATTTACCGCTGTATCGCACTTTTATAAATAGACAAAATGAATCGACAGTCGTTTGAAAAGCAGCCATCATTATTGAATAGGAAGGGTCATCTGCTCCCCAATGTTTAAAATCTCCGTTCGTTCGTGAAAATTTTTACGAAAATATAAAATACACACAGAGTATATCCGGGGTGATGTAACAAACTTTCAGGGATGCTTGAGTAAGGTAATCAGCATCAATTTGAGATAGGGAACCCCGGTCCAAAAACGCCTCCGTCGAACATTACAACCAAAACAGTGTTGGAATGGCCGACGTAATCGCGCTGCTTCCCTACTGTTTCCATTAGTTTGTCAGTACACAAACACCATATTCGCACGTTTCGTGACAGTGTGCTACATTAGACTGGTCAAGTGTATTCGTCCGCACGCAAGCACTGACTGCAGTCTACCCACACTCGTACCTCAGGACTCACCACGCCGACACACCACGTGCCATTTGCCTTGCATTAGTGGATCGTACATCCCGCCCCCTTATTTTGTGTTGTACTACGCCTACAGGACACGTTGGCCAACTCTTGGCATCGGGGTATAGTACTGTACCTTATGACATTAATAAACGTATAATGCATTCTTCCACAACACCTCAACGGTTCTCGTATTCCACTGCAACAGGCATCCCAACACTGTTCTGGTTGTAACGTTCGACAGAAGCGTTTACAGACCTATGTTCCCTATCTCGAATGGATTCTGGGCGCACTTCTCCATCATCCCTGAAAGTTTGTAACATCACCCCGGATACAACCTGTATATGGAACAACAATTTGTAATGACGAAAAACGGAGCGCACCGTAAATACAAAATACGGAATGTCTCCATGTTTCATATAATCAAGGGTTTCGGGAACGAACAATGTCGAGTATACACGAAGCTTTGTTCGCCACTGTAACCAGAAATGTATCGTTTCTACGGCAGTTAGTACATTAGCGCCCCCTAGACCTATGCCGTCAAACATCATACATTTACATCAAGCACATGCAACAGTTATAGTCTATTCACGGTTATTTCCAAGTTTTCTGAAGTCCTGATAAAGTTCTACTTCCAAGATATTCCTCCGCCTCAAGAACTTAACGAAGTCTGGAAAATTACACCAAAGGGACAACGCACCGTATTCCTGCGCACTCAGTTTAATATTATTTTACGTTAAGAACTATTTCTTACCAGGCATTACCAGCACGCATGTGTTCTCCCTGTTTATCTTCACATTAGTTATAAATTAAATTAAATTTAAAATTAAAATAGAAGCGAAACTTCAATTTATCAAAAAATAAAGTTATTTTATGTTAGCACGAGTATAAAACGCTTGTTGTATGACGTATCTAGGAAACAGCCAAGCACGTCATTCATGGGGTGATTTTTCAAAGGTTTCATTTAAAAGGTGTGAAGATACCGCGAATAGAATATAGCAACAGTTGCAATTCTACTGAAAAGTTACTTAGGCTACGTTACATATGTGGAAATAATATATTTACACCACACACCGTTTCAAGGAGATCACAGGCTAATATTAGAGAGTAACGGTCTCCGAAAATTTTGATCGGTTTTCAAATCTCGCTCCCGAATAAAACCAGGCCCGATTTTGTAAACGGGTACACTGGCCATGTGCCCAGGGGCGCAACGTATGAGCAAGGAAAAAAAAATGAGAACAGTTTAATACAGAATCCTTAGTAAATATTTGTATTTGCAAGTAATATTCATAACAGCAGCAAGAACGAAGGCTGGTATAGGCTGTTAATTGTAAAGTGAGCACTTTTGAGGCCCTAGCTACTTTTTTGTTTCAGCTATTTTTTATCCTTTAACCACCTTTTTTTTAAATAAATATTGCCATGTGTGTAATAAACACAATGTGTATATTCCATTGCACTCGGAAGTTAACTTCTAAGGCTAAAATAAAATATATTTATTGACTATTATTCTAAGTAAGAGGGCTTTCAGAAGTGTTCACTTTACTTTACCTATATATCTGTTTTTTTATCCCGAAGTACCAGAAAAAAAACTTATAAAATTTACGTACAGGTTCAATGAATTCACGGAGCATTCTGTCAAATTTACGGAAAGTCCGTTATTGAAAAGCAACTTGTCCGTAACTATACGTAGTATTTTGGAGAATTTTACTAAGTTTTCCGTAAAATGCCTGTACATTTTTCGACAGTGAGGAAACGCCAAACACCATGTGGTAAAAATTACGAACCATCAGCTGAATGACCTGAGGTATGAAGTAATCCCGCTCCTTTGTCGTTTTNAATTTACGTACAGGTTCAATGAATTCACGGAGCATTCTGTCAAATTTACGGAAAGTCCGTTATTGAAAAGCAACTTCTCCGTAACTATACGTAGTATTTTGGAGAATTTTACTAAGTTTTCCGTAAAATGCCTGTACATTTTTCGACAGTGAGGAAACGCCAACCACCATGTGGTAAAAATTACGAACCATCAGCTGAATGACCTGAGGTATGAAGTAATCCCGCTCCTTTGTCGTTTTNCCACCATGTGGTAAAAATTACGAACCATCAGCTGAATGACCTGAGGTATGAAGTAATCCCGCTCCTTTGTCGTTTTTGGGATTTAACACTTAGACTACCACATGTATGTTTATGCATCTGTATCATCAAAACGATAGTGCAACAGAGACCTTCCGGGAATTCCTTGGCTCACGGTAACCGCGTTTCTCTAGGGATGGCATTGAGAACCCTGTGAATAGTTGGCAGAGATGTGTCGCTGGGGACAGATGCTATTTAGAAAGACTTAGATATTTTTACTCTGTTTCAAAATTCAGTAGTTGTGTCAGATACGAAAAAAACGGCAATATATTTCCGAGCAATCTGGTGTTAGAGTACCCTGCAATGCAGTGTCCTATGCAACACTTTCGTAAAACTGTGTCAATTTTAAACATATACTTATGTCTTAAAAAGGAAAATAATATTCCATAACGTTTATTCCATATAATGACAATTACATCAAGCGAATGTAGAAAAAGAGACCCTTAAATAGTTAGAAATCCAAAGATGTTTCCATACAACTCATCAGAGATTACACTAGTGAAAACGTAGGCCTATTCATCTAAGAAGATTGTCCGTTGTTTGTTGTAAGGACATACGGTATTTGTTCGTGCTTAACAGTACCTCACTGTTAAAGGAGATGAAAAAATATCAATATTAATGGGAAATAATTATTAAACACATACATGTCATAGTACACTAAATATTTACTCTCATTATTTATTTCCTAAAAAGACCNGGGAAATAATTATTAAACACATACATGTCATAGTACACTAAATATTTACTCTCATTATTTATTTCCTAAAAAGACCATTTCTCTTCTGAAAAATTCCTGAGACATTTCATGAAATTTGTGCGGTTCACGATCACACGGTCGGCTTCGGATTTTCTCGAGATACTTCGATTCACGTGGCACTCATAATCGTCGAATTATGCGACTCGCGTTTTAGGGAATCGATGCCAAATTCTTTGCAACATAAACTGCATGACCACGTTGTCANCGAATTATGCGACTCGCGTTTTAGGGAATCGATGCCAAATTCTTTGCAACATAAACTGCATGACCACGTTGTCATCTTAACCTTCTCTCCTTCGCATTGTTATAGTGTATTTTCTCTTTATCGTGCTAGTTTATTTTAAAAGGCCGCTGTTGTCTCGCCTAACGTCATCCTGCACTCGACATGGTACTCGGACGATGAACTGTTCTACAGTTGATTGTCAGACCTGGTGAAAGGTAATTTTTACTGTCGTTGATCGTGTGCTTCGGCGATCTCACTGTACGCGAGGTCACAGTATTTAGGTTAGTCGTCAACTAAGTGGCGACTGATTCCATTCGATTATCGATTTCCTGCCACGATACTTCAGGTCGAGTGGCTACACTTTCAGCTACTGCATCTTTGTCTTGTCCCTAGTAAACTAAATTTTTTGAAAGCTGTGCAAAGTTATTCTTTTGTTCCTAACATTTCCATGAACCTAACGAGCTATGCATGAATCATTTAAAGCCTTGAAACTGACAGAAAAACAGGCAAGTTACTAGAATGACAGTACCTGCTTTAAAGGTGATTAAAGCAAAAATTAATTAATTTAATTGGACACTTATTACAAAACTGGGCTACTGTTTTGATANGGGAAATAATTATTAAACACATACATGTCATAGTACACTAAATATTTACTCTCATTATTTATTTCCTAAAAAGACCCTTTCTCTTCTGAAAAATTCCTGAGACATTTTATGAAATTTGTGCGGTTCACGATCACACGGTCGGCTTCGGATTTTCTCGAGATACTTCGATTCACGTGGCACTCATAATCGTCGAATTATGCGACTCGCGTTTTAGGGAATCGATGCCAAATTCTTTGCAACATAAACTGCATGACCACGTTGTCATCTTAACCTTCTCTCCTTCGCATTGTTATAGTGTATTTTCTCTTTATCGTGCTAGTTTATTTTAAAAGGCCGCTGTTGTCTCGCGTAACGTCATCCTGCACTCGACATGGTACTCGGACGATGAACTGTTCTACAGTTGATTGTCACACCTGGTGAAAGGTAATTTTTACTGTCGTTGATCGTGTGCTTCGGCGATCTCACTGTACGCGAGGTCACAGTATTTAGGTTAGTCGTCAACTAAGTGGCGACTGATTCCATTCGATTATCGATTTCCTGCCACGATACTTCAGGTCGAGTGGCTACACTTTCAGCTACTGCATCTTTGTCTTGTCCCTAGTAAACAAAAATTTTTGAAAGCTGTGCAAAGTTATTCTTTTGTTCCTAACATTTCCATGAACCTAACGAGCTATGCATGAATCATTTAAAGCCTTGAAACTGACAGAAAAACAGGCAAGTTACTAGAATGACAGTACCTACTTTAAAGGTGATTAAAGCAAAAATTAATTAATTTAATTGGACACTTATTACAAAACTGGGCTACTGTTTTGATANACTTTAAAGGTGATTAAAGCAAAAATTAATTAATTTAATTGGACACTTATTACAAAACTGGGCTACTGTTTTGATAATCACTAAAAATACATTTTTCAGTACTTGTGCAAAATTTCTGTACAGATTAAATCAAAATTTACAACACTTTTTATAGAAGAAACGATTTGTGTGTGCGATTTCAACACAGCCCAGAGAAATGCCAACACACACATACACACATACACAGTATATACACACACATATACATACACACACATATACATACANAGAGAAATGCCAACACACACATACACACATACACAGTATATACACACACATATACATACACACACATATACATACATACACACATACATTAGACATACATATACATACACATACATTAGACATACATATACATACATTAGACATACATATACATACACATACATATATACATATACACACATACACACTAATATATATATATATAATTTTCACCTGTATTTTTATCATCAACCATTTGTGAATAGGCTCAGTTCGAATCAGTTCGAAATCATGTTACATAAATTCATTATTATTTAACAATAACAAATCTAGTAAGAGAATTTCGTAGACTCCCTAATTATTCGGTATTACAACAAAATGTGCAACAATAGAATACTTATTTCACGTTATGAAATAATTTCAGCCAATGCTGCTTTAAAATATAATTAAATAAATATTTTTTTATTAAATTTAATAAATAACTTATGGGTATTCTTACTTTGTATTTTATTGAAAATTTGTGTGATTGAAATAAAAATATAATATTGACCCTTACGGAAATGAAGACTTTCCAGCTATTATTTAGTGCTACGGTAAGTGGAAATTGAAATACAGGGAAATATAAATGGTAACAAAAACATCCGCCTAAAAGTTATCAAAAAATTTAAATCAATAGCTTATAAATTATGAGAACGAAAGGTTTCTAATTAAACTTGTGTTTAGCTACATTAAAATCGTATAGATTAGAAATTTGACAACCTTTTTTCCTATTAGTATTTCCCCATTTAAAATAAACGTTCGGTCATTACATTGCTTTAGGCGACTGAGATGTATTACATTTATTTGATTCTAGCAAACCTTACTATAGTACCTTTTGCGGCATAATATCTCTGTTAACATCAATATTTCCTCATTCTGGGCGTGTTTGATGTGTTTGCGCTACACGCAAACTAAAAATTAGCAAGTCCGAAAATACTAAACAATTATACGCCGGGGAAGTTTTCTATTATATTAGATTTTTTTTTAAACTTATAAGCGTTATTTTTTTTTNTTCTGGGCGTGTTTGATGTGTTTGCGCTACACGCAAACTAAAAATTAGCAAGTCCGAAAATACTAAACAATTATACGTCAGGGAAATTTTCTATTATATTATATTTTTTTTTTAAACTTATAAGCGTTATTTTTTTTTTCATTTGCCATTATCTCTACACGAATGTTTATAGAGTGCATGAAGCCCTAAACGGGATTCTAAAGGTCACGGTGATATATGATCTGGTTTTACAAATGTAAAATTTGCCCCTCTGTAAATTATATTTTGTGACGCATAAAAAGGCAGGCTGCCAAATCTCCCAGAAACAGTTTATTGCTAAAACAATTTAAGTAATTTATAGCTGCATAATTGACATTTTTTGAACCATGGATACAAATGGGGTTAGCAAATATTTCGTGATGCACAGCTTAAAATGTGTCATTAGCGGGCGAAAATAGCAAATTTCAGAGAAAAAAATAGCATTATTAACAGAAATTATTAAATTAAAGACCACTGTCAACGTTTAGATAATAAAGAGAGATGAAAAAACGAACACGCCAATTAAAAAATTAATCAGCTCTGACGTGTACTCGTGTGTGTGGAAAAATATTATTTTTAAGTGTTTGTCATAAACTTGGAAATTTTTAGAAATGTTAGATGCGTATTTATTTTGTTCAATGAACGAACGCATTCCTATAGTCGAAGCGCAAGGTGTTTTACTGTTTATTTGTAAATTCCATGTCACAAGCTGGAAGGTGTTAAAATTGTTTATGCTTGCAAAATTAATGTCGCATATAGTTAAAGCGTGTTTAAAGTCACTCTCTTTCCACAAATATTTACGTGGTTGATATCCAGACACTTGACACAATTCCTGAGGTACATGTTTTCTAGGCGTGCTAACAGCTGAAAGTGGCTGACAGCGTTTCGTCCGGAGAATTCTTAACGGTGTGATGTTTTCAAAATAAACAACAGCAGCCCCTTGACTGCCCGCAGGTTGGAAGGGCGTGCGGATACAGCGAGAGATATCAGGCTGGAATAGTGCTGGCAGTGTTGAGGAACACTTGCTGAGAAGTCAATGAAGTAGCTTTCCCAAGAAGTCCGGAATCAGCTACTCTGCGAGGTAAAGTTTTAAGGATGTCACCCAGGAAAATAAAGTGCAAAATGCTACAAAACAGCCTTTTACACCGTATCAAATTAAATATATTTACGTTGAGAGCATTGCATGCTCTTTAATAGTGATTTTCATTTACGTTTTTTCACAGTCCGATCTACTAAGGAACTGCACCAGCATTTGCCTGAACATGTTTGAACTCACTATCTTCACTGCCTAACACACCCAGAAGACAGCAGAACGCTGGAAAAATTCCGTACTACCTGGCGCGTTCGCCCTTAAAACCCCCACCGATGTTAAGCATGTTTTGAATAAGTGCCGTAAAATTGTGAATCATCGTGTAACAAAAATAAACTCGTGATAGAGTCCTGACTGATCTTGGCTCACATTGCTGTTAAACTGAGCTTAGTTTTCAGTAAGCAGTTTTAATTTTCAGCTCACCCTTCCATTATGGCTGCCAGCGGCATGCTCCCGTGATCACAGCCCGCATCCACGTGGATTGCACAACGGTCTCTGATGGGTGGCGATTAGACACCCAATTTCCCTAACTCAGATCTTTTTTTTTTTTGGGCCAGTGATTTTTACGAAAGAAAAAATACTTGCTACTTGTGGGGTTACCACGAGAGGGAGCTGCGCTTCATGCATACCACGCCTTTCTTAAACATCGGGAATACTTCGGCAGGCAATCACTCACTGAAATATAATACGGAAATGTATGTATACAACTTACCACGTAAAGTTATTACTAAGGGAGCTATGCGCCCCCAGAATTTGAGTTTTAAAATGCACGGTATTATCCACAGAGCAACCATTCTTTTGTCATCCGCCACGATTGCTAAATCTATGATGCTGGTGACTCAAATTTAAGTACCGACGAAACCACAACGGGGGGATCACCCCATCATCCACTGCAAGTTTTATATTAAATTGATGATGTGGAAATTGTAAGACTAAAACAAAAAAAAATATTTTCATTGCCATGAAGGGTGCTGACTTCTTTTCTTTCCATTCCTGCAATATATCTTTCTACTTTATGCCATACGGACATTACTTCATTATAACGTATTTTTATTACCGATGTGCAATTTGCATGTTTCTTGCACAGAAATTTGCCGCTTCACAGATATTAAACGTAGTTTTATGTCATTCACATACACCTAAATTGTAATAAGAATGTCACTTCCTGCTAACCAAAATACGAACCGTACCATATTTGATGGCACTCATGTGATATCTTTTTGACATATAATATATACCGAAATGTGTTAATGTCTTTTTTTATTACTTGATCGAATTTTACGAACAGCAAAACGTTTAAAATTTTAATAAATCTATCAAAACATATCCTTTGAATATGCTTAGATAAATTGTTCTCTTTTGTAAAAAGAGAATCGTCTTCTTATGTAAATCGAAAAATAACTGCAATTAGTAATTTTGATTTATTTCCAAATATTCGCAATTTGTATGGACCTCATTTTCAACAAAAAATACATATCATAGACTCGTGAGGGGTTACTGAGTTCCTAAAATTTTAAAATGAAATACATAGTATGCTGCCTTGATCCACCTGTATGTATATTTTTCAAAATAAATTCTTATTTCTTTTTTTTTTCTGGCGTATTGAATGAATTATGGCAGTCGTGCGTGTTTAAAGAATTCGATTCATGCTACCTGTCACAACGCTACAAAAATAAGTTTCGATAATTTATAGTTTCTGAAAATGATCACGCGTGTCAAAACAAGAACTACAAAATTATTGATATAGATGAATAAGCAATTTAATTTCTTTGTAAAGTTTTTTTTTGTCAGTGTTGCTATGTTAAACATCGAAATCGGTTTACCTGAACTTCCAGACTTGAATGATGCATAATTATGTCTCAAAAAATCAATATCGGTAGGCGTGAAATTATTTCTGCATTTACAGAATTTTTCCTTTCGTGTTTTCACGAAAAAAAAAAGGGGTTGATATTTAATCGATTCGTCACCGAATACGTGTGTAAATTAAAACAAACGTAACCTTTAAAAAAACTATGTACATATATATACGTATATGTATGTATATATGTATACGTATATTTCGTATATGTATATAGCAAATAAATGCTCAATGAATAAGAAAAAAAAAGTACAGAAAAAATAATTTGAATTGAAAAACTTTTGTTTTTTGAAGCAAAATTCCACTCAGCGTTTTAGAAATACCANAAATCAATATCGGTAGGCGTGAAATTATTTCTGCATTTACAGAATTTTTCCTTTCGTGTTTTCACGAAAAAAAAAAAGGGGGGTTGATATTTAATCGATTCGTCACCGAATACGTGTGTAAATTAAAACAAACGTAAGCTTTAAAAAAACTATGTACATATATGTACGTATATGTATGTATATATGTATACGTATATTTCGTATATGTATATAGCAAATAAATTCTCAATGAATAAGAAAAAAAAAATTACAGAAAAAATAATTTGAATTGAAAAACTTTTGTTTTTTGAAGCAAAATTCCACTCAGCGTTTTAGAAATACCAAACGCTACAGAGAATTGAATGGCAACAATCTAGCTTGTTACTCATTCAGTGCGAGGACTGCAAATACGGGGATCGTGACGGCAGATCTAACTCGCGATTCGGAAGAAGAACGGCAGAAGCAAAATGTTCGTAAGGGGAATATGAAGGAAAAAAGGGGGGGGATTTCTGCGCGTGGTCCTCTTCCCCTCCCTTTCACGTGATTACTCGGGAGCTGGGTTCCACAGATCGATGCAGCTTCGCACAGGAGCTACTGGCACCGCTACCCATTTTCGCATTGCATCCCTTCTTCCTCACCACACCCCCTCCCTCCTTCATTCCAACAAACACTCTTCCATACTTCAGCCTGCAAGTTTATCTCCTTACTCTGGTGCATCCTATCCATCATTTTCTATAGTCTATTCGCGGTATCTTCACACTTAGAAAAAATCACCCCATGTACGACGTGCTTGGTCGTTTCTTAAAAATCTCATGTATTACAAGCATGGTGTGTTTCTGTTAACATAAAAGCATCTTGATAATGGTTAATCTTAATTTGTATATTTGCAATTGTAAACCCAGCAGTGACAATCTAAATAATAGTTTTTTTTAAAGGTTCGTCAAGAGGGACGTCATTAGTGGCGGACTCAGTTAGCAGATCGGACAATCGAAGCGAGGGANTCCCTTCTTCCTCACCACACCCCCTCCCTCCTTCATTCCAACAAACACTCTTCCATACTTCAGCCTGCAAGTTTATTTCCTTACTCTGGTGCAACCTATCCATCATTTTCTATAGTCTATTCGCGGTATCTTCACACTTTGAAAAAATCACCCCATGTATGACGTGCTTGGTCGTTTCTTAAAAATTTCATGTATTACAAGCATGGTGTGTTTCTGTTAACATAAAAGCATCTTGATAATGGTTAATCTTAATTTGTATATTTGCAATTGTAAACCCAGCAGTGACAATCTAAATAATAGNCATCTTGATAATGGTTAATCTTAATTTGTATATTTGCAATTGTAAACCCAGCAGTGACAATCTAAATAATAGTTTTTTAAAGGTTCGTCAAGAGGGACGTCATTAGTGGCGGACTCAGTTAGCAGATCGGACAATCGAAGCGAGGGAGTAATAGATCATGGCTTGTGTTGAGTTTATATTCCGTTATTCGCTGCAGAGATTCCAGAAAGCCATGGGAAACCTAAATCAGGATGGCCGTACCAGGACTTGAACCCGGGTCCTCCCGGATCCGAATACAATGTGTTACCACTGCACTATTTCGCTTTGTGTGTATAATAAAGAGTACTCTTGAAAATTACTGTTTAATAGCGGTTGATAAGCGAATCGTATGAGACAAGCAAATAATGTCGCTGTTATGAATAAAGGAAGTTTTTTAGGTTACACTCGTAGTGACAACTAAATAGAACTTGGCGTTACATAAAAACCATTTATTTGCTTGAATGGTTAAAAACATTTTCACCTAGTAAGTTTGCCCAACAAAGTGTTATATTTTTTAAATTCTTTTAAAGATCTCAGTTTATATTTTGAAGTTTATGTTTAGGACTTATATGCGAAGTACAGGCTGTTTTTTTTTGTAATATTGGATCCGCTTTAACTTATTGGCAAACAAAAAAAATTAAAAAAAGGAAATCTTAAATAGTTGAATATAAATGAAATTCAACGATCGTTGCCTACAGCCATGCTTTGCAAAACCGCTTTAAGTTTCGAATTTGATTGTACCTGACAACATCTAGTTGAATTTACGATATGAAGAGTACATTTTAACATTTGACAACTGTCAGGTAAATGAATTATTAGGTGCCCAACACCTATTTGTATACATTTTCTCAGAATTCTAATTGGTTTCCTACTCAAGTACTTGTTTTGTATTTTGATGGCTAAAGCAACTTAAAAGTGGAAACTCATACATGGCTTGCCTTTGTATATGAACGTTTAACCTTGAGGTTCTCGTAGAGAAAATTACCTACGTTAGTCGAGAAAGGTCATGAAGGCATCGCATAGTTTAGTCATTTCCGGTGCTAGAACCATTCATTATCTTCTACGTCAAACACTACCCGCAACAGGCATTACAGGAGATTTTCACAATCAGGCCAAATGTGCATAGAATATGTACAGAATAAACAGTTCGCCTTAATAATTAGTAGTAGACTACATGTTATATAGTCCTTAAACAGATATGAGACATAAAATGTTTGCTTAAGGGGTCTACAAAATCGCGCCACTTATTCTCAGGGAATAAGACTGCGCGCATGCCGCTCGCGTTGCCGCATTGCCGCGTTGGACAGGCATATTTCATTCACAGAAGATAGGTTTTTATGCGAGCTTATCCAACTGAAGTGTATTATCAGTATAAAGAATATCCCTCAAATACAGCAGATTCAGATGAGCAGAAACACATCGCAGAGTCTTTGTGGGAATACAAACGAATAAATAACATTCCAATAAATTCTCGCGGTCTGATGACAGCTAGAAAGGTTTAATTGACAAAATAATATGAAATTAATTAAAAATAATGAAAGAAACTAAAACAGTCGTTTATTTTAATATATTTGAATATTAGAGGTTCTTAGTCTCAATACTTTATTCAATAATTATCATTTGTTTTCAAAGAAACAAAGAACTGTGTCAAAGTGGTTAAATCTGGCCGAGAGTTAACCAATCGACTTTACTTAAAACTCACAGAACTTCGTTTTCGGTAACTTGTATAATAAGTTAAACAATGTAACATACTAAAATTGCATTGTAAGATATTAAATAAAGTAAATTAATTGCCTGTTTAGTAAAAATGATGATTTAAAGACTCTTTCCCTTCACTTTTAAAGCAAAGTTTATGTGATTTTTGTAATATATCATGCGGATCGGATTAAGAGGTCGAATGGACGATTTCGGAAATACAGTTTTCCAGCGCTTTGTTGTACAAAGAAACACACGTACAAAAAATAATGAGTTCATGAAAAAAATAAACTAGCAAATGTTACCTGCTGTCAACCGCTTGTCCGCACTAGTTTTCTATTTTATTTTTTGTGTCTGTGCTTTATTTATGGGATTCCTAGTTTTGGTGACACAATGAAAATCTAGAATGGCATGTTTCTGAAAAAATTACGTCACTCAACACATGTTTATTTTCTTATATGTTATTTTTAACAGTATTTCATCGTGCGTCCAAAGTTTGAGTCCTAGAGCCTTATTTCATCTAGTGACTGAATCAAACTTGATGACATGGCATCTGATCATGTAAGCTGCAAGCTCTTTCTTCCTGTCTTAGGTCTGCATTTTGAGACATTGAGATGCTGGTGTAGTTATGTCTTGTTTGTTCAACAGCTAGAAACATAACAAAATTAATATTAAAGTGATTTTGAAGCACCGTAATTATTGTAATAGTTTATTCGAGTTTTTCTCCTAGATGTTAGGAAAGTTTTTTTTTTACAATTATTTAAGCATAGTTAAAGAAAATTTTGATTTTCTTTGTATTTAATTATAGCACAGTAACTTAGCTTTAAGTAAATTTAATGCTAATGCGTGTATATATGTATTTTTTGCACCTGAATATTCTTACCATTGACACGCATTATCGTAATATCGTAGCAATTTTTTAATTTTAATCAGATATGCCTAATAATTTAGAACGTTTATTTTAAAATTTGCATTAATTATTACAAACTGAAATTAACTACTATCCAAAATTATATAAAACTAGCTGTGCCCGCGGCTCCGCTCGCGTGGACTGCAAAATTATTGTTTAGGTTTTTTTTTTTAATAAAGTTAAATTTTACTTAGTGTTAATCTTCTATACTCTATACATATTATAAAACTCAACGTCTCGGTGAATTAAATGAAAAAAAAAAATTATTAGTATTTCTCTATTATATATGCTACCGCAGAGTTTTTTTTAGGTATTTTTATTCCACACAATTCTTTACTACATGATATTGTTCCATCTTTAACGGTTTGCACAGCGTATTGCAAGAGAGCGCGCTGGCGGCAAACTTTTTTTCCGACTTGATTCACTAGTATCGTTTGTAAATTTTTTAAGATATTTTCTCGCCAAAGTAGCCAATATCACCTTTCAGCACTCGTACTATTTCTGTGAAAGAAATTACGTCGATCTGTTGCTCGGTTGTGACGTTGCACTGTTATTTCGTTTGTGTACTCTTTCATTTTCCAATAAGAATTTGCCCAAGGGCATGAGATATTTTCTCTGGATAAAAAGTAGCCTGTGTCACTTCCCCGCCCTCCAACTATCTTTGTGCAAAAAATTACGTTGATCCGTTGCGACGTGAAAGGACAAACAAACAAACAAACAAATACACTTTTGCATTTATTATATTAGTTAGGACTAGTTTGCTGAAACCTCAAAAGCTTTTCAAGGTTTATCAAAGCTGTTTTGCATTGTGCTTTCCAAGACATTCACAGACATATTTTCAGGGGTATAAGTTAACTTGACCTGGCCTTTGAAATGGAAAGAACAACTGCATATGCTGGAATGGCCTTCTACAAGTTGCCTTCATGAGGTATATAGCACTATCCCAGCAGTAAACTGAACGAGTGGCTGATATGAAGTCCGGTGATTGCGTTTTTTTCAGTCAAATGAATCGCCGAGATCAAAAACGAGGCGCAGTACATCAGTACTCGGTGAGCTGAAATTTTTTACCTCATGCTAAGTGTGGTTCAGAAGATCGTCGTCACTTCTAGCGTGACGCATGATCGTGATGTGTTAACAATTACGGCCACCGAGAACTATTTGTTTTACAAGAAATTTTTTTTACACTGGTAATGTCTTTGCTTCATGTAATATTGAAAAAAAATTTTAAGTTACGTAATTTTTTTTATGAAGACGTGTGATATGTTGCGCGTAGCGCCTTTTGTTTTCCACAAGACTAGTAGGTAGGCCTGCTTTCATGTGTTATAATTATAATGAGTATAGTTCGGTCTCCCATGTAGGATATCAGTTACACAACTCGTAACATTTAAAATTTAAAAAATGTATTTATCTAATAACATTTTTATATTATATTTTCCTAATAACAATAACATATTCAGACGAGATCATATATTATTTTTTAATTGTTATTTTTCAAAATACAATAATACATCATATTATACAAAGTACACTTCTTCGAAATACTTCGTACGAACAGACGCGCATTTGTAAAATTTTATGAAACCAATGCAAATTTTTTTTTACTAACTTCGAGATTGTGTCTGTAACAATTTACAATTAAATAACTTTATTATTAAGTTTGCTCTGTCAAGAAATTTTTTGGAA
Organism: Clitarchus hookeri; assembly: GCA_002778355.1. Lineage (NCBI taxonomy): Eukaryota > Metazoa > Arthropoda > Insecta > Phasmatodea > Phasmatidae > Clitarchus > Clitarchus hookeri. Next base: position 27,550 of record NQII01005631.1, on the reverse strand, counting down.
AATACATCGATGTCAGGGGCTTACATATCTAGCTTTAAAACCCAAAATAAATGTTTTGTTTTTCTACATACTGTTACGAATTAGCTTTTAAGTCAATTNACATATCTAGCTTTAAAACCCAAAATAAATGTTTTGTTTTTCTACATACTGTTACGAATTAGCTTTTAAGTCAATTCATACCTGAAAGGGGCTATGGGCGTAGCTTAATAATGAGTCATGATTAGGTAGAGCACAACAGTATAAGATGGAGTTTATTTAACATAAGGATTATAAATAACTATATATGTGGCTATTGATAGGGGGAGCTTAAATGTAATACCAAGATGCTAATTAATTGTAATACGTTGTATTACCTCACGCCACTACCATTGCAATCCAATTCAAAAGTCCTCACCTTGTTCATGTTGCGAGAGACTGATTCTAGGAGGCGGTTAACGACGGCCGGACACACTCATCTCCTTAGTCCGCTGCCCCGATGACAAAAAAAACGCCGCTCCCAGTGTTACGTTGGCCTATATCGGGCACGTTGTTTGATTTTTTTTTCGGCATTGTTTACTGGCCGGTGGAATGGATTCTGCAACTGTCTTTCGCAAGGTGTTATCGCAATCACGCTCGTGCCCTGGTTCAATGTTTGAAGGTGTGATCAGGCAGGCCGTTCAGCTAAGGCCTGATCACTTCATAACAATACTTTGAACTGAATATCCGCATGATAACATACACTATGTTTGTGTACGTATTTTTGCACAACAGGTCCGAGAAATATTTTCGTAAGAATTTAATTGTTATTGAAGAATATAAGACGAAGACCTTAGGAACTACAATTTTTTTTTTTGCGTAATCCACATTGACTTTACACAGTTTTGTAACATGAATCTACCAAGTGTTAAACATCCCCGCGCGTAAGCCAAAATGATACTGTCGCGTGTGGTGGATATTCTCTTTCACAGTATTCATAGTTTGCGCTACTCATAAATGCGCGTAATGATGCCTACAATGAAACAGTACTTACGCCATTATTTAGAATATTGATGAATTCAGTAGTACTCAGTTGAACGTGAGGCAGCATCCACTCGATAGACTGTAGCTTCAGTTTCACTGTACCCAGGTTTTCTCCCATACACACGATGGCATCTGTGCGCCCGTAGCAGTCTTTCGTCGAACTCGTGTGTAATTCCAATCACCTCATGACATGAGATATGTGCAAATTCTTCCTATCGTTTGCCGTGAAATGGGCATCCGATTAGGATACCTTTCACCATACATTTGGGCGGCTTGCTAGGCATTTCTGGCACACTCACCGTAAAATAGTAGAGCGTCCAGTTTTTCCTCATTCGTGAACTTCATTGCGTACGCACAGCCACCCACTGCAATACCGTTTACCATAACATATTACGGGGACTGGTGCTGCACTGCTATTAGGAAGCGGTCCCGCCAGGATGAGTTACTGTGCGTGTTGCTTGCTTACAGCTGTGAGTACAGGTCCACTGCTCCATGCTACCGGCCCGCCTAACATATTCATATTTGCACATTTTTTCTTGGCGTTTCTGTGTTTCTTTTCATTGCAAATGCTATATCACTGAATTCCTCTTTGCGCGTACTTTCAGTTAACGTTGAAATAAATGTATGTTTCCAGGGGAAAAAATCATGTGGTTTAATTACTTCTGTGTATACACGAGTGACGAATAGTCACTTTGCAGCAAGTCACTTAGCGGCAAATTACTCGCCCCCGTACGTAATTTCATTGAGCGAAAACAGCGTTTCACGATCCACAACAGTTCCGGAAATTTTTGGGGTGTCCACGTTAAGGCGGACCATCCTGTGTATGTGTATATATATACACAGTCCAATCACATTATTATGACAACCTTCTAGTATCCACAGTAACTGCCCTTCGCAGCACGGACAGCAGCTAGACGAGCTAACAGTGACTCAGTCAGGTGCTGATAGGTCTCCACGGGTATCTGGAGTCATGCTGTCTGCAGTGCGTCCCACAACTGTTGAAGGGTGCGTGGTGAAGGAGACAGACGGCGAACACGACGATCGAGGTGGTCCCACAGATGTTCAATTGGATTGAGATCGGGGCTGTTTGAGGGCCAGGGAAGAACTTTGAAGTCTTGATCGTACTCTTCGAGCCATGTGGCAAGGCGCATTATCATGCTGGAAGATTCCATCCTCCCGAGGAAAGACAATCATCATGTACGGGTGGGCGTGATCGCCAAGGATGGATTCATAACCAAATCGATCAAGAGTGCCTTCCACACGGATGATGGGATCTAGAGAATACCACGAGAACATTTCCCATACCATAACGCTGCCCCCATCGCTTTGTGTTCGTCCAGGAATGGATGCAGGGTGTCTGTTCTCCAACGTTTCTCGCTGGACACGCTGACGTCCATCTATTCTATGCAGCTGAAAACTTGACTCGTCGAAGAAGACTACTCATCGCCAATTAACAGCAGTCCAGTCACCATACCGCCAAGAAAATTTCAGTCGTTTTCGTCTATGCACCTATGTTAGCATGGGTAAGATAAGACTTCATTATTGAGTAAATCTCAAATTACTATTGTCTGATCTTATGGAAAGAGTTTGAGTTAGTAATCATAACAGGATGTAAAAGAAAAAAAACCTATTTATAAGAACATTATTTGGAAATGACGGGAATGTGATGGGCGAAATTCTTATCGAAATTAGACACTTCATTGACACTCTTATAGGTGCAAATTTCTCCATTCACTTTAAGATGATCTTTGGATATCCATTTAAAACCTTCTGAACAGAAAAAAAACCAACATTCGTAACTTTAAAGGTATAATATTCCCTAAAAACTCTCCCGTTTGTATTAAAAATTACACTTTTTATCTAGTGCCAACTTTTTCCCCACAATTTTCACTAATATCGTTTTATTTTGGTCAGATAATATAATATTTTTATATATTTTAAGGCACAACAAATGTAGGGCTTGTATTATGTTGTCCAGGTATGGTTTTAATGGTGTTAATTNTTTTTATATATTTTAAGGCACAACAAATGTAGGGCTTGTATTATGTTGTCCAGGTATGGTTTTAATGGTGTTAATTAAAAATAGTATGGTTAGAATGTTACAGCCATTAAATCATTCAACAAAATTAAACAAACTTTTGCATCATTTGTGTGTACATATGTCGTCTTTTGTCAGCTTTTTTGTAAAATAATACTAGGTTAGAAAGTGAAATATTTTCCAATATTTCCAGAACCATTCAACTAACGTCCAGCAAACTCATGTGTTTTAAGTGACTCAAACACTTAAAAAAAACGGCCATGTAAGTATTTCAGGTTAGTAAACCCTACCTAACAAAACATTACGCTTATAACAATCGATGTTGATTCTCCGAATCCTACCTCCATAGTGCAGTTAGTTAAACTCTATCTTATAGTAAGGGATTTTCTGGGCCCGAGTCCCGGGTAAGGCACGTGTGTATTTGCCACTGTCNTTCATTGCAAATGCTATATCACTGAATTCCTCTTTGCGCGTACTTTCAGTTAACGTTGAAATAAATGTATGTTTCCAGGGTAAAAATCATGTGGTTTAATTATTTCTGCGTATACACGAGTGGCGAATAGTCACTTTGCGGCAAATTACTTGCCCCCGTACGTAATTTCATTGAGAGAAACCCGTATTTCGCGATCCGCAACAGTTCCGGAAATTTTTGGGGTGCCCGCGTTAAGGCGGACCATCCTGTGTATGTGTGTATATATACACAGTCCAATCACATTATTATGACAACCTTCTAGTATCCACAGTAACTGCCCTTCGCAGCACGGACAGCAGCTAGACAAGCTTGCAGTGACTCAGTCAAGTGCTGATAAGTCTTCACGGGTATCTGGAGTCATGCTGTCTGCAGTGCGTCCCACAACTGTTGAAGGGTGCGTGGCGGAGAAGACGGACGGCGAACACGACGATCGAGGTGGTCCCACGCATGTTCTATTGGATTGAGATCGGGGCTGTTTGAGGGCCCGGGAAGAAGTTTGAAGTCTTGATCGTACTCTTTGAGCCATGTGGCAAGGCGCATTATCGTGCTGGAAGATTCCATCCTCCCGAGGAAAGACAATCATCATGTACGGGTGGGTGTGATCGCCAAGGATGGATTCATAACCAAATCGATCAAGAGTGCCTTCCACACGGATGATGGGATCTAGAGAATACCACGAGAACATTTCCCAGACCATAACGCTGCCACCATCGCCTTGTGTTCGTCCAGGAATGGATGCAGGGTGTCTGTTCTCCAACGTTTCTCGCTGGACACGCTGACGTCCATCCGTTATATGCAGCTGAAAACTTGACTCGTCGAAGGAGGCTACCCATCGCCAATTAACAGCAGTCCAGTCACCATACCACCAAGCAAATTTCAGTCGTTTTCGTCTATGAACCTGTGTTAGCATGGGTAACATAAGACTTAATTATTGAGTAAATCTCAAATTACTATTGTCTGATCTTATGGAAAGAGTTTGAGTTAGTAATCATAACAGGACGTAAAAGAAAAATAACTATTTATAAGAACATTATTTGGAAATGACGGGAATGTGATGGGAGAAATTCTTATCGAAATTAGAGACTTCATTGACACTCTTATAAGTGCAAATTTCTCCATTCACTTTAATATGATCTTTGGATATCCATTTAAAACCTTCTGAACAGAAAAAAACCAACATTAGTAACTTTAATATTCCCTAAAAACTCTCCTGTTTGTATTAAAAATTACACTTTTTATCTAGTACCAACTTTTTCCCCACAATTTTCACTAATATCGTTTTATTTTGGTCAGATAATATAATAGTTTTATATATTTTAAGGCACAACAAATGTAGGGCTTGTATTATGTTGTCCAGGTATGGTTTTAATGGTGTTAATTAAAAATAGTATTGTTAGAATGTTACAACCATTAAATCATTCAACAAAATTAAACAAACTTTTGCATCATTTATGTGTCCATATGTCGTCTTTTGTCAGCTTTTTTGTAAAATAATACTAGGTTAGAAAGTGAAATATTTTGCAATATTTCCAGAACCATTCAACTAACGTCCAGCAAACTCATGTGTTTAAAGTGACTCAAACACTTAAAAAAAACGGCTATGTAAGTATTTCAGGTTAGTAAACCCTACCTAACAAAACATTACGCTTATAACAATCGATGTTGATTCTCCGAATCCTACCTCCATAGTGCAGTTGGTTAAACTCTATCTTATAGTAAGGGATTTTCTGGGCCCGAGTCCCGGGTAAGGCACGTGTGTATTTGCCACTGTCTCACTACTGTTGCATGTGTTTCTGGTTCCTTCTCTAATCATACTGCTGTCAACGAGACATAAAGGCCTACGTACATACTTAGCTTATAAGAACTTCATAAAAATTATTTCATCCGTGTCGAGGGAAGTATACTCATTAGTTATATCAGTAAATTCTTGTTATTAATTCTCTGGCAATTTTTCTGGGAGCTTGCATGCCAGTGTGTAATCTAGTATATGTGTAGTTATGAGCAAAGAATGTTTCCAAGGTTTGCTTGAAAAGTGGTCGCTCTACCGTGAACAGTCTAAGTACCATCATGACTCCGAACCCCCGCGCAATTTCAGTAAATTTAGAAGTTTAACTGCGTTTACAGTTATTAGCAACATGATTCAGGAAAGGAAATTGTAAGATAATTAGGGTACATATTTTTATAAACTATTTTGTTCAACTACATGATACTAGTATTGCATTAATTTGTATTCACATCGTTTAATGAACTTTTTCAGACTAAACTGAATTCGCGTATCTACAGGAAATTGCTAGTATGTATATCATGATTAGGTAATACTATTTTTAATAGTTGAGTTTTATAATTTATATTTTTAAAAATAATGCTAATTAATTTATTGTTATTCTAATTCATGCATATTTCTTCATAATCATTTTATCTTTGTGTTTCTGTCTTTGTATTTGCAAATCAGTACAGTAAATTGTTAGACAACGCAATTTGTACACCTTAACATTGGCCTTCTATTAAGTTGATATGTGAAAGAATAATATATAAATGATAAGTGTGTTACTCGTACCGTCCATGGACCTTATTCGCGGTCTTTTTTTTTTGTTGGTGTTAATTACAGATATAGCCTATTGCTAAAGGAAAATCCATTGGAACGAAAGTAAAAAATGTAATGAAAACAAACCGTTAGTGTTACATGTCGTTTTTTCCACGTTGATAATTTTCAATACTTTTATTAACTATACACATTACAACTGGCATACCCTTGTTTAATAGTTTATAGAATGTTCCACCGTGAGAGATTATCAGAAACCAATTGTTTTTCAGTCTTTAAAAGTCAAAACAGTACTATAACAGAATTTGATCACCGGAAGCTTATGTAATAGGCTAACCGGAGATTGACCTACGAGTCAAGTTATTTATTGCTTGTGCAAACTGGACGACTACGACGCAACGTTAGCTGGACAAATTAATTTCTGCAGTAGAGACAATTAAAATCCCCTGTGCTAACCGAAATCCCCTACTAANCAACGTTAGCTGGACAAATTAATTTCTGCAGTAGAGACAATTAAAATCCCCTGTGCTAACCGAAATCCCCTACTAATGATAAGCTTCCTTGACGAGTAAAGCTTTAGCTTGTATCTCTTGTATTGTATATGTGAAGGGCACTGCTACAAAACTCTGGTGTTCGTTAGTATCGAATACACCACAGCCTGCATTCATACACACGTCCACTTCCTCTCGACGAACATCCTGTCCTGGGAAAGTTTCGCTAGCGTTGTCAGGGCGCATTGTTCAGAAATTCACAGCATAACAGCCTTCCTGTTTTTATTTAATTGTGACGAGCGGTTTTAAAAGATTCTTCACATTCACAAGACAAGTGTGGTTCAACAATTCTTCACAAAAATGTGTTACAGCGAGGTTTGAGTTTTCGTTGCACATTTAGGCATGTATTGGTCAAAGAGCGGGGAAAAACATTTTATTTGTGGAGTTTATGCATAATAATTAACATACCTTACACACAAACCTCCATGCCTTACGTAAATTTACCGAAGATGGTTAATGTTTCGAACTGTTGCACAACCGTAACAAACTGCAAAACGTACGAAAAATATTTTCTTTATACACAACGATATTATTTTTAATTACTACCAAAGCACGTTCTCTACTACACAACAAATCGTGCAGAACGTCGGAAAATGTCTCCCTAAGAATTAAGAGCGCATAATTCTTGAAAAATTTGAGTAAGACAATGTGACATCTTGTAGAAAAACTATCACAGTTTCTTTATTTGGAAATAAATTGCATTTTTACGTATGGTTCTGCTTTATTGTGTTTGTAAAATGCGGCATTTTATAAATATGTCTATTGCGTTGAATCTTTTCCCAAATTATCATTGGTTCACAGACAACAAAATTAGGGCTCTCAGATATATGAAAACATTTTCAAGTAATAAAGATAGAGATTATATATTGTATGATATTCATATCTCACTTATTATTTCACATCAAAAAATACTTTTTCATATTACTAAAAATAACTAGCACCTTAGAAACAAAAATATCTCCATTACATTATTGTCATTTTTTTTTCATTGTCAATTCAATTAAAAGTTATATGTAATTAGTATATGAGGGACGCAAAAATCTAAATACAGTAACACTGTAAAAATGGTTTTCTGTAAACTGCAATGAAAGTTTTTAACGTATACACAATATGAGAAACTTACCATACATCAGGCTGCAAATACAGAATGTTTCTAAATTATACTGACAACTTTGGCTGCAGGTTAATCACGAAAAATAGAATATTAAAAATATATATATAAGACCCATGGTCTAAAATATATCCTAAGGGCGGTACGTATCTTTGAAGTTGGATCCGAAGTACCAGTTTATTACAACTTGTGGAGATGGAACAGTGCCTGGATAATGTGCACAGTTTATAATCCATCTTTTATACCCAAATATATTACAGAGTCATGGACGTTAAGTCGAAATAAGTGTAGAAACCACCATTATTTCTATGAAATAATTTGATGGCAGTGACAGGTATGTGGTGCTGACAGATCTTTGTTCCGTTACACATTATCCAGACTGATGTTTCATATTAAACATTTCCTCCAATAATTGTAATAAACTAATGGTTCTGGACGAACTTCAAAGAGGTGTACCTCCCTTACGGTTTCACTTTAGACCATAAGTCTGATATGTTTTCGCGTTTTTTTTTATTCATCCGCAGCCTAAGTTGGTTGGTCTAATTGAGATAAATCCTATTTACAAATAATAAATTACAGAGGTGAAAACTTTACGATACATTTGAATCTTTCCTGAACGAAAGTAGGAAAGTTAACACGGATATGGAACAAAACTTTACCACTCGTGCGATGTTTTTTTTTTGTTTTTTTTTGTTTTCGTAAACGTTATAATTTAGGAAACCTGACGTTTACTAGTTTGGCTGAATTGGATCCTTGGGACATTATTTGTTGGAAGACAGTGCCAGTACATGAATGTGTTATTAATCAGACTGCTGTAATTAGTATTTCATCATCACCTGTTTTGTTTTCTCGTAAGAAGAAGTTCGAGCTTGATGATACAATCTGGATTTGTAGAAAATTAATTGATAATACCAGCAATTTGCATATTCTTGGTCAAATCCCTACAAATGAAAACCAGAGGATTCGGGATTATCGTGGGTTTCAAACGCCGTCACGAAGTTCGGCTGTTTAAAAGCCTAAGGGGCACAAGAAGCGAAATAGATTATACCCGGTGGTAGAATAAAGCGTCAGCGTTTCGCAGTAGAAGTGCCTGATNAGGGGCACAAGAAGCGAAATAGATTATACCCGGTGGTAGAATAAAGCGTCAGCGTTTCGCAGTAGAAGTGCCTGATAGCACAGACAGGGAAAATGCTTTTTAAAAAGGCTATATTAAGTTGCAAGCTAAGTGCTATCGCACCCTGAGGGTGCATCTGGTAGGTGTACACGACCGCAGTAGTACCTAAGATTGAGTTGTACACAATGCAAAGAAAAAGTGGGGGAATCACTGTAAACCAGGAATCGGGCTTGGGTAAGGTAATCTCAGTGTAGGTAGTTGCAACACAGAATAGGTCCTAAATGTAAGGTGGTTTATCGCAGGCATCCTATATTATATATGTACATATATATACATAATTATACCAGATAATACTTATATGCATTTATTATAAAAAAGTTTTTGGACGTTTCTTAATTTACATAATTCAGACTAAATAAATGAAAAAATAAAGACCTGGAGTATTTGTTTGAATTACTAAAATCTGCCAGTCACCGTTTCTACAACTCATTTAAAATAAAAGCCTGATGTTCAATTTATTTTAACCAAAAATTCACTAAAGTTTTCATAAAGAAATACTGTAATAACAAAAACAATCCCAGGGTTCTTAATAAGCTGAGTAAAGGAATCTCAACTAGCTCAGTCTACTGTTAAGTCTCTCCCTCAGATTGAAGGCTTAATTTGTTATGATCACTGATAGTTAATGAAAAGAATGGTTATGATACTGAGTCTAAAGGCGTGTAAAACCAAATTGTTTTGTTGAAGTTAAAATGTTCGCCAACATAAGCGAGCTAAGCGTGAATGCGTGGCATTGACCTTGCCGGGATGCTAACGACTTTGTATCTGTGTATACTAATAATAACCATCAGGAGCGGTTCGGGCCTCTTCATCTGTGCTTTTCCCGCGTAATCGGGGAATAACGCCTCCTCTTGGAAGTGTGTCTGGCTATGTTTTTACACAATTTTTACCAGATCAAATTTCTCAAATTAACAGTAAAGCTGGAGTCACAATGGCCCAACGAACACGGCACGATACGACAGACAGATATAATGCCAGAGCTCGACGGAATTTCATATTTAATTTTATTCAGTGTTCACAATACCCCGACGAAATAAGTGTGACAAGTATGTTAATTGACTTTTGGAAAATTCTAAAACGGCAAGTTATCGTTATAATATCCAATATTTACTTTTTAAAACTCTCGATAAAGTGGATGATTATTTTGCTTTTGACAATATTTGAATTTATACGGGAGATAAAAAGTATTTAGAAATCGGAACCTTATTTTGGCGACAAGTTATTTTATTATTTACTACAGTAGGAAAATACGCACGAAATTTTGTGTTTTATAGTTGTATTTACATTTTTTGCCCGCCCCGACGAGTCCGACACGATAGAAAGTATAAATAGAATCTACTTTTGGTGGGTTGTCGGGGCTGCGATTTTGCCGGAATGACGTCGCAGTGACCTTGCTTTTCACTGGCTGCTACTCAGATTTTGTCGTGACGAGGTTGTCGTGTTGGGTTCGTCAGTTTATTGTGACTCAAGCTTAAGATAATTGCGGGTGTGGCATCAGAAACAAATAGGCCGAAAACATTATGTAAAAAAGTTCACAGAGCAAAAGGCAGGATTCTTCTCCTTCGGGATACAACACGTCGCTTGTTAAGACCAAAGAGATAAAAAAAAACATGACAACATAGTAATTTCACGCGTAATCAAGCATATCGCATAATGTGTTACTCTTATCAGCCAATGTATAAATAGATGGAAATGACCTGACCCCTACTTCATTAGACTTTGAAAATGAATTATAATTATTTTTAACTTTTATATGCTCAGAATGTTATTTTGTTACAGCAAATAACTGATAATAAGTTTGTTTACGTCCTTAACATGTTTTATATTTACCCTCGGTGTAGTAGGCCTAATAACTTTATGTAAAATTAAGCTGTCACGCAGTAAATTAAAAATTACTTTTTACGCATAATAAAATACTTAAAATAAATCATTCCTGCAGGCAAACTCTGAAGTACACACACGATGCCTGGACTTCATTACTGACCACTGAAATTCAGAGAGAGCACAAATGTGAGAGCCCCGAACTAAAATCGTGTTGTGGTGCAATGCAAAATTAGTTTACTGGTCCCTTTTCTTTTCAATAAATAAAATTCAACGTGAATTACTCAACCGTATATGAATCTTTCAACCACGCAACATTTCGAGATAGTGCGGTCCATGATGTGCTATACCGATATGGGCATATCCGGGATGATATATTTCCGGGGAAAGTTATTCGACAGACAAGGCCTTATATTGCCTGCCAATCAGTAGTTACAGAAAATGGTGGTCTGAATATTCTTATCTTCGATGCGAAGTGGTGACATGATCCTTGGAGCTCAACATATTCCAATTCATCAAGTGGATATTCTCTTCACCTTGAAGCCCGCCCGTGATGAAGATATTTCAAAATAATAAGTTTTTCTTTGAGAAAAAAAATTGTTTGTTAATACAGTTTTGATGGTTAATAGATATTCATGAAACTTGGGGGAACTATGTGGACAGGTTATAACATATTTTACAGAAGCGCTTAATGCTATCATTTCATTTCGTTACGAAGTGCCAATCGAAGCAATAATATACTTATAAGTTACGCTTTGGTCTCAATGAATATTCATTTAGCATATTTCCTCCTACGTCGGGAACAATGAAATAACAAGTGTGCACTAATCACAAACTACAAAATCAAGAATATAAAATGCACCACACTGCAACGAATCGAATGCGATCTTGCTCTGAAGTCCGCATTAACACTGTAGTCCAGCTTCATCAGCTCAAACACGATTCCACAACCATGACCATACTCACAGGTCGCCGTAAATTTCGCTTTATAAAATTCCCCGGCGAAAACTACTGATTTCGTAGCCAGTGTAAAATTCTTCACACGACTCTTCCGTCTGTGGCGTTCCACATTGCTCTGGCTTGGCATCACTGCATATGAAGCCGCCGCTGTTGCAGAGTTAATGGCAGCATACGTAATGGACGATGGGATCGCAGATTCGCTTCCGCAAGGCGTTTGAACGTGGTTCGTGGGCACACAGGAGTGCCAACACAGGCTAGTATCGTGTGGACCGGGACGCCATGGGATCCCTCCGTGCCTAGCGCACGATCCATCGATCCTCTCGACTGGTAGTCGACCTCGTCCGTCCTGAGCCGGTCGTCGCGTATCCACTGTTTCCGACAGCATCGGACAGTACGGGTCGAGCAATCCACATGGTGGGATTTACGACGATACGACAACCCTGCGGTTTTCAGCCTGAGTATGAGTTCTCTCTCGAAGTCCGTCAATTGCGTAAGCGACGTCTTTGACGACTTTCCGGCAGTCTTCTTCGCTCTTTACACTATCTTGGTATAATCTGGGGGTTGATCACGTTAATACGGCTTCGAAAATACGCCAGTGTCTACAATAGGTGAACGGTGCTTGCAGCGCCACTTCCGGATGTGCGGTCAAATGCAAACCAACCAACATGTGCGTACCATCCCGTACTCTCAAAATTTAAATAGTTTCGTAGCTGTTGCATGTTTTCTTCGCGGTGCGCTATTTTCATTGTCCGGCAGTGTATATCCTTGCTTTGGGAGCCACGATCCCCAAAGTGTAATTGGTGTAATTGCTGATAACTATGGTAGTAATTTTTCCTTGCACGGGCGGGGCGTTTGTCACCAGTCACGGTTTTTAAATGGGCATAGAATTTCCCGTTCCAATTTTCCACCCGTAAAACTTGAAATACGCGCAATTGCCCTTGTGGCTGGAACCTTTTATATCGTAAAATCTGCCCGTTCCATTAAAACAGCGTGTTTCAGGTTTTCACTCTATAAGGACCCGTGTCGAAGGGAAAGTGAAAGCACTCGGTTAATAATTCATAGGCTTCAATTTATACTAGAGTGAATTTAATCTCTGTTTGAGTTATAATTTAATGTTTTCCCTCAACTATGTAACATGTTAATGTGACGACATTCTACGTCTGTTTGCTGAGTAATAGTAACGTGAATGCATTCGTTTACATTCTGTATATTTTTGTACACTAAAAATATATAATTATTTATGTAAATAAATTATTTTAAATCACCTTTATTATCTGTGTCAGTTACCTATATGTGTATAGGTGCGTGTAATTGCCCAAGAACTTTAAATTAATTAAAGCTGGTTCACAGTTTACCAAAGTTTATCACTCATTTGTTCTCCAACTTTCGGTAGTGTGTTCTCCAACTATTCACTATAGTTTGTTAACCATTCCCGATTTAATCTTGTCATTTCATACGAACATTTTTACTTCAGCCATTAAGAAGGGCTGCTTTCCAAAACATAAATTAAAATTGTCACTAAAATAGAAAACAATGGGAAATTATGTGTAGAAAGACATATATACACGCTAAAAGTCTAAAATAAAACTGTGATTAACATACCTGCATACTTATTTATGCATCGTGACCATTGGCATTGCAGTATTTAATATAAAGTATTAAAGTAATTTAGACTTGGATATTCTTTATGTTATTGCCGGTAGTCGTTATACGATGTTTATCTTTACATGTTACTTTCCCTTTATTACTAATTAAACTGTGACAAGAGAGCCCAGAAATTGATTCTCGAAATATGCATTCAAAATAATCAAGTTCGACCAAATTTTGCTTACGGATATATTAACAATTTTTATGTAAAAATACAGAAAGTCCAGAAATTTGCATTTTCATAAATTTATTATACTATCGTGAGGACACTTGCACTCTTCAGACATTCGTGTTATTTTCTTCTCGTGTATGTATCTATCAGAGGTAAACATATACCTACATTAAATTAATAATGAATCGTTACCAGATTTGCAGCTAGAAAGTTTTAATACTTATTTTATTATGTGAATATTTCTGGTTCTGCGAAGTCTTTTTTTCTACAAATTTATGTATTAAACATCTCAAAAATTAATCTTAGTAAAGGAAACCAAAATTAATTTTAAAAAATACGTTGTTTAGAAAATGATTCTGAAATTTTTAATTTTATATTGCAGCAAGTTTCAGTTTTTATGCCTGGATGAAATTTGAAATACTGTGAACAAAATAAAATACTGTTGGAAGAGACAGGGAGAACCAATACTATTGAGTACCAAATTTTGTGTGTTACCTCAGTGTCTAACACACACACACCACACACCACACACACACGGGGTGTTTGAACAGCACAGACTATTCCAGCAGGCTATTAATTACGGAAATGTAAGACTAAAAAATATGCACCAATTTCCCATTAGGTGATTATTAAAGGAACTATGCCTCCTCAAAAATCGAGTTTGGTAATACGTTTAGTTAAAAACATCAGAAAATACACGCGGTTGAGTAACGAATCGGTGAGCAGTGAATTATATAATGGAGATATTACACCTATGAAAATAAGGATGGTAATATCATCCTTCTTCATTAAGTAACTGCCACCATATGTTTGCATGAAACTTTGTAACACTAAGCTGTAAACGATTAGTTAAGACAAATTATTAATCGGGATTTAGATATTAACATAAAAAGTCGTCTTGTCTGAATACAATCAGGTAAACTGTTTTCGAGAAATCCATACGTAAATTTCTAAAAGACATGTTTCCTGAGGCAACACACACAGCTGTCTTGAAGCCCAGGGCAGGACCTTCGAACAAGTTCCTGTAAACAGTGTGACAAGTGCACTTATTTTTGTCATAAATTTGGGAACTTTTAAAAGTTTAAATTTCCTTCATTTACTACACTGTTATCTGCCATGTTTTCAGTTTGCAGTCACAGCACATTATCGCTTATTTACTAGTGTACCCCCTCAGCGATGCTCAGTACATTAACGTGCCAACATAATTTGTAAATGCAATTCACCCGGACACGCGACTAGCACACGACTCTTCGTTCATTGAAAGTACAACGGGTACTGTTCGTTTTCCACTTGCGTATCGTTCGTAAATATGTCCTGTGTGTTTTGTGTTTCCTACATGTTGGACCACTTTCGGTCTGTTTCGAAACGTTCGTATGGATTTCTCGAAAACGGCTTATCTGAGTATGTTCCAACAAGATCTTTTCTGTTAATTTAAACGTGGACATTCATAATTTGTTATAAAAAAATCGTTGTACAGCTTAGTGTTACAAAGTTTCATGTAAAGATGGGGTAGTAACCTCTATTTACTTAATGAAGGGGGAATTATATTACCATCCGCGATTTCAGATGTAAAAGTTCTCCGTAATACAAATCATCTATTCATAGATTTGTTACTTAATGACATGCACTTTATGACAATTTTCATTTAATTAGATGAATTTCAATACAAAATATGATGTAACCATATATGTCAACAGATACAAGCCACAATAAACGTTTTATTTCATTTTAAATACCAATAAAAACTTGTGCTTCTGCACTAATCTATTATAAAAATTATGTTAGTTAAACTACCGTCTTAAAAGTAGGATCCCTGCNAAAACTTGTGCTTCTGCACTAATCTATTATAAAAATTATGTTAGTTAAACTACCGTCTTAAAAGTAGGATCCCTGCATCTTTAAAATCACACGTTCTATTCAAGAAGGTTGTTGTTAAAATAATTAAAATATGTATATAAAATTTCAAATTAAATCACATTAAAACATTTTATTTTATAAAATACCTGACACGGCTCTCAGTTAGTTTATTCTTTACAGATCTCCGCATGTATGCAGTTTACATAATCGAGCACATTTTCTGGCTTCAATTACTAGGTCACACATGAAGAATAGAAAATAACTGTTAGCAGCTCACGTAATTTTTAACCTCGTGTCCGTAATGTTTTTACTCCTGAATTAACAATATCAGCCCTGCTGCGAAATAGAGTTATGCTGCGGCAAATTGCATCAATTTTAACACGCATCAATGTCAAACCGGATTCTAACTAAACTAGGAGTGGGGGTTTGGAAAGGAATATAACTTTACAACTACCTGGGCATGGCAAGTTCGTGATCGACAGGGTTTTAATTATATGAAAAAGCTAAATTTAATATTGTAATTCATTTAAATTACTATCAAAATGTATGCAGCAGTGTAGGTATTATCACTTTATCACTATATTGCAACATGACACTTCTGAGCGCAAATAATACATAATAACAGGCAGTTCACGGTTATCTGAGCACATTTGAACTCAACCTCTGTAAAGCGCCACTGCCCCCGCTGTGTTGTACATGCGTATGTCTTTAGCTGTGGTGTAGGTTACATCTCCCTTGTCGCCTTTTGTGTGATGTGTGTGTGTGTGTGTGTATCACAGGGTTGTGTATACGACATAAACACCACTCATGGATAGGATTGTGTGGGGACATACACTTTACCTTGGCGCACACTACACTCTCAGAGGAAAAAAATAATTTGTACGACAAAATTATCCTGGGTTGGGTTTAAGGATGCGAACCGCATTAAAATGCAATAGGACTTAAAATGTGTAAACCATTTACTGAGAAATAAAAAAAGAAATTAATTATGAAAATATTAAATAAAAGTTTAATTCTGTTGCTCATTCTCACTCCAGTTATTGAATTAAATTGTTGAAGTATGAGTTTTCTGAAGAACCACAAAATTCCAAAATTCAAACTGAAAGTTTGTTAATAGTAAAACTGAAAATAGGAAAAAGTAAATTAATGGTTTCCAGCTGTGATTAGTTTGCATAAAATAATGACTCATTTTCTCATAGGCATCTGTGGGCAAAACAAAACTTTAATATCAAAAATAAAAAAACTGAAACATCTTACAGAGAAACAAAAATCGCTTGCAGGTTCGTATGCTGGTACCGGAAAATAGAAACGTCGCTTACCATTACTAATGATTTAAAATTGACAAAATGTATTTATTATAAGTAAAACCATAATTTATTTAGACTTTTCACAGTCTCAAAAATATTTTGCCTATTCCACGGCAAAATTCCATTCAAATTAGACTCAGTAGGACTATTACATTGTACAACGCGGAGCGGAACTCACCACGTCCGACCGCCTGCGAGAATAGCAACACACTGTCCGTTCCTTCAAAAGGCACCGCGGCTTTCGCCGTAACAAATTTATGTCGGCAATGAATCATCGCGGAAAAGCACTCAACCATAACGAAATTTAAAATAAACACCATGAAAACGAGTTCCTCGCCCAAATAACTCCTCTCCAACACAAATTNTCAACCATAACGAAATTTAAAATAAACACCATGAAAACGAGTTCCTCGCCCAAATAACTCCTCTCCAACACAAATTTATATATTCGGTACGAACTTTGCAGAAACTGGACGTTCCTACCGAAAAATTCAAAACAAAACTACTAAACTAACTAACGAAATATAAATCTAACTGCCTAACAAAAATAAAAATTCTAATGACAATATTCACATTAATTAATATAAAGAAATTGTATAAATATAAAATGAAAATTAAGTTTTTTAAAATTTCAAAATCTTACAAGAGTCCAAAATACCTAGAACACACAAAGACAAAAACATAGTACTATAAATATTACAGAAATGTAAAACAATATATTACCTGGAATGAAATAAAATAAAATAATTACACTTTGAAATCTTCATAAAAAAAATTCAATTCTCTCTCTCACTCTCTCTCACTCTCATTCTCACCCACTCTCATTCTCACCCACTCTCATTCTCACTCACTCTCATTCTCACTCTCTCTCTCATTCTCTGTCTCTCACACACTATCTCTCACACACTATCTCTCTCACACACACTCTCTCTCACACACACTCTCTCTCACACACTCTCTCTCACACACTCTCTCTCACACACTCTCTTTCTCACAGTATCTCTCACACACTATCTCTCTCACACACACTCTCTCTCTCACACACTCTCTCACACACTCTCTCTCACACTCTCTCTCACACTCTCTCACACTCTCTCTCTCTCTCACACTCTCTTTCTCACAGTATCTCTCACACACTATCTCTCTCACACACACTCTCTCTCACACTCTCTCTCTCACACTCTCTCTCTCTCACACTCTCTCTCTCACACACACTCTCTCTCTCACACACACTCTCTCTCTCACACACACTCTCTCTCACACACTCTCTCTCACACACACTCTCTCTCACACACTCTCTCTCTCACACACTCTCTCTCTCACACTCTCTCTCTCACACACACACTCTCTCTCTCACTCTCTATCACACTCTCTCTCTCACTCTCTATCACACTCTCTCTATCTCTTACGCTGCAATTACATGCTGCACTACCTGCACACATTTTAACTGACTGGCATGCACCTAGTAAATGTTGTAACGACTGAGAGAAAGTAGTTCCATTCATAAACGTTGAATTAAAACCATTAGGTGAGTAGTTGCGAATAATGAAATCGTTTTTCTTGCCTCCTGGTTTTTTTCATGTAGGTAAATAAGTGTAAGAATAAGCACATTTATAAATTTTTGCTATTCAAATAATTTTCAAATTATTTATTACGAATAATTTATTGTGTGAACACGCGTTCCTTTTTTTGCCACGAAATCCCGTAATCAAAATTTTACCGTAGTGTACCCACCTAATAATTAAGTACGGAATTGAGTAGGAATTATAGATGGTGTTTACAGNATCAAAATTTTACCGTAGTGTACCCACCTAATAATTAAGTACGGAATTGAGTAGGAATTATAGATGGTGTTTACAGACATTGACGTTATTAGTTAATTTGAAGGGCTTGCGTTAATTACAGGAAACCTTTCCTGTAGTTAGTGCGCTCTGTGACTGAGATCAAACGCATGACTCCCCGGTAAAAGTTAATTGGCTGAGTGAAATTTCGCTCTTGATCGATCTACAAAGAACGACTGCTGGTATGGTCTGGTCTATTCATGGTTACTTCCAACTTTTCTGAAGCCCTGCAAGAGTTATAGCCTACTTTCAGGCTATTCCTCCGCCTCATGCAAGCAAAGCTTAACAAAGTCTAGAAAATTACACCAAATGGACAACGAACCGATTTTTCCGCACTCAGTTTAATAATATTTTACATGAGAGCTATTTCTTTCTAGGCATTACCAATTCACCTATTTTTCTCAGTTTTTATCCATTTTGATCGTAGATGAAATAGTGTAACTTATAGATATAATATAAGTAAATAATTAATTTAACTAAAAATAGATACTTTTATGATAATAAAACAAGTATAAGACGCTTGTGATACATGGTATATTTAGGAAACAACCAAACACGTCATTCATGGCGTGATTTTTCAAATGTCTGATTCAGAAAGTGTGAAGATACTGGGAATAGTCCCCAACTACTTCGTCGTTCACACCAAGTCCGGTCGTTTGTTGCTGGTTAACTANGTGTGAAGATACTGGGAATAGTCCCCAACTACTTCGTCGTTCACACCAAGTCCGGTCGTTTGTTGCTGGTTAACTAGATTCGCTGCTACTTTTATGAGATCGGTTTCCCATTAGTCCGATAACTACCAGGAAATGATCCTATGGACTAGAGCAGTATGGAATGCCATATCAACTAACATCAGTTTCTAACTGACTCTTCATGCGTTTTCTATGCGACGCCGTAGGTGGCGAAGCGTATGCATTATATCATACAAGACAGCATAGTGACTTGTCTATTAAACGGCAAGTATGAGTGAAGTAAATTTTAGTTGCACACTCCTAATTATTTATAAACGTACGTTATATAGGAATGACAGCGTCCAAAATACAGGATGAGTATAAAAGAATACCCTAACTTTGAAGATCTATAATATCAAAACTAAACAACCTACAACCTTGATTGACCAATCAAATGAGCCGTGGAACCTTGAAGTTTGTTTACCATACATTCATAAATGTTCAATGTTACCACCATGAGCGGCCCGAACGACATCTACGCGATAATCAAACTCGTTCCACGCTCTTTTCAGCAAGTTCGGTGTTACGGTGTGGTTTGTAATCGAACCTGTCTCGTCGTGTGGGGCGAAGAGGCCGAGTGAAGAATGGGCTGGTATTGAGGTGGACCTCTTGTGCGAAAAGGTGTGTACAAAAGAAAGGATGCTGTGTGCGTACTCGTGATGGGAAACGAGAGCTCTAGAAGCTGCGATCCCTTTCTTACGCTACATCGTGGAAGAGGTCATCGTTGCGAAATGGGCCTGGGGTGCTGTTTTCGATGCGGGCCCTGAACTGATGTGTCAAAATCTTCATAATTTTACAGATTTCAGTAGGTCTTCTGACCTGAGATATCACTCCTGCAGCCTGATACTTTCTTATAATTTTGTATGGGTAATAAACCTCATGTGCGTTAAACATGAGTGTTTTAAATATTTTTTTGTGAATATTTTGCTTATGTACTTGCACAATACGAGATTTTGTATCTTCGTGGCACCATGAGTGGCTTATCAAGCGTAAGTATGCTAGCAAGCATCAGAACTCTTTCTGGGCATGATGGAGGTGCACAAAGTTTGTCGCAAAAATGNTAAGTATGCTAGCAAGCATCAGAACTCTTTCTGGGCATGATGGAGGTGCACAAAGTTTGTCGCAAAAATGAACACCAATAATGGTTGATTTTATCTCTCGCTTCTAATCTTTTTAAAATTTANGGGTAATAAACCTCATGTGCGTTAAACATGAGTGTTTTAAATATTTTTTTGTGAATATTTTGCTTATGTACTTGCATAATACGAGATTTTGTATCTTCGTGGCACCATGAGTGGCTTATCAAGCGTAAGTATGCTAGCAACCATCAGAACTATTTCTGGGCATGATGGAGGCNGGGCATGATGGAGGTGCACAAAGTTTGTCGCAAAAATGAACACCAATAATGGTTGATTTTATCTCTCGCTTCTAATCTTTTTAAAATTTATCGTTCGTATGTCTATGTGATACACTGGGATGAAACATTACCAGTGTGCGTATGTATCTCTGTAGGTTCATAATGAACTGGGGACTATTTTAGAATCGGTATTTAGCTCTGATATTATGGAGCGTAGTCTGCAATTAAAAAAAAATACAACGGACTGGAATTAANATGAACTGGGGACTATTTTAGAATCGGTATTTAGCTCTGATATTATGGAGCGTAGTCTGCAATTAAAAAAAAATACATCGGACTGGAATGAATNAATTTTTTTTTCGGTGGCCATTTTTTTGGTGTGTAAACATAGACTTTTCCTCTGAAGATTCAAGATTAATAAAACCTAAAATACTATGGTTTTGTTCACTTTGGAATATCGCTTCGATTCGGAAATATAAATATGTAGCACTGTTCGGGGCATGAAGTGTATTATCTTAAGTTCGTTACTGGGCAATTTTTTTCCTATTTCTTTAATGGGTGGCCTGTTTTATCTTACATTAATATGGTTTCATGCACGTGTGTGCGTATATATAAAATCGGTGAAAAATGTCTTAGATTTCCCCGTCGACACAAGGGTTAAATATTTTATTCGTGAAAGGAGGTTTACACTCATATTTGCAGATGTAAGCGGGTCGAATATTGTGTTAGATTTTTTCCTCCCAAAACTGTTATAATATATGGCTGCCACCTGGTGGCTTAATCGGCAACTCGCCTGGTGACTAAGTCGATAATTAATACACTAGTGCCACCTAGGTGATAAAAAAATATTAAATCCAAGATGGCGTTCTCAGCAATGTAAAAACAAATGACAAACAAAACAACCAATATGGCATCTACGAGCATTGTATAAACAAATGACAAACTAAAAAACCAAGATGGCGTCCTCCAGCAATGTATAAACACATGAGAAACGAAAAAACCAAGATGTCTGCACACGGTAGCATGAGTATAAAGGGCCGGTGTGGGAGAACCTCCAAAAATGTAATGTTTTAATAATTTTTAAAATAATTTTAAAATAGCCATTTAATTATTTTTTGAAATATTTGGATTTTTTTGGAAATTTTGAAATTTTGAAGAGTTTTTTGAGGGATTTTCAAAGTCAAATGTCACCGGGGTCAAGGTGAAAGTAGCTTGGATCCAACATGGTGGACAATATGGCCGCCGGCTGACCAGAATGACAGAGCATGAACAGCTCCGACGTTCCGAGCCCCAAGCCCCTCGTGGCAAAACATACTTTATTATTCTACTCATGTCGCACAGCAAAACATGTATCACTCTGTCTACTCTTCGGCTTGGAATTGCAACCTGTCAGGGTGTGTCTGATTTGTGTCTTCTAATGACTGCAATCACCTGCGAAAAGAAAGACATGCCTGTTGAGATCATTGTTTTGAAGGTCAGAAGTTGGAAACCAAGCATTTCCGGACCCATGTTGTACTGAACTTTTTATTGTCTACATATGTGGAATTCATTCCTGCAATAATGCTTGCTATTTTTTAATCATTCTGTACACACTCAAATCACACCTCATTTTGTACAAATAAATCCGTAGAGTTATTTGCCGCGTAGTTGAACGTGTTGGAGACCACATTCACATTGCCACATAATGTTATTTTCTCCGTAATAATACAAAAGAACTTACGGTGTTTGCATGTGGTAAACACGTGAAGGATGTAATAGCTGGTAGGGGCCGTTTTGGCTGAGCGGTTAGACTGCTCGCCTCCCACCAAGGCGATCCTGGTTAAATCCCCGGCCGGGCCACTCCCGGATTTTCGCATGTAGGAGTCGTGCCGGACGATGCCGCTGGTCGGCGGGTTTTCTCGTGGAACTCCCGTTTCCCCCGCCCTTTCATTCCGGTGCTGCTCCATACTCCCTCAATCACCCTCATCGGCTCTCAATACCTTGTTGTTAAGAGCCGCCCAAATCTCTCCACTTGACTCGTGTAATAGCTGACCGGCGGGTTTTCTCGAGGCACTCCCGTTTTCCCCGCTCTTGCATTCCGTCGCTGCTCCGTTTCAATTCACCACATGGATGATAAATACTTCGTTTGTAAGAGTCCTATACGTATCTGCAAAATGCTAAAACTTAGTAACACTTTTAGTGCCTACTTACTACAACGGAACTTCATATAGAGCACACATAATATAAACTCATTTTGGAAATACCGGTCTTCAATTTTAATGTTGGTTCGTCATAATCTGAGAGACCATGAAGACAGTTTGAGTTGAACTTGGTTTGTTTGCAATTACTGATGTGATTATTTATTTTACTAAGTACTAGTCTCTTCTTCAAGCCGCCATTTCGGAAGGACAACGCGCACTAGATACTTAGGATTGCATATTTTATTTCAGGAACTATTCAACCGATACCAACAATACAAAGGATAATTCTATGAAAAGCAGCAAACGTTAATGAAATCGTTTCTAATAAAAGACATATTCTAGAAATGGATGCCTGGGAAAACTTACAAAGTTTTATTGAAACCAGACTAGAGATTAAAAGTAAACGATGCCTGCGTAAAGATTTCTTACTAAAAATCTTCTTCCACATACAGTTCTGGGGTTAATGCTGCCTCAAATATTAACTATATTTTTTTTCCTTATTCTGTGGGGGCGGTGATTCTTCTCCCAACTTCAGAGATATCGCGGACTCCTCGTGCCTCTGTAAAAACACGACGGCTTTTGTTTCCAGACGGTGGTCCGTTGCTCGTTAGCTTAAGAGGGCGGGCGAGCTAGAGCTAACTGCCGGTCGTACCTCACTGGAGTGCGAGCTAATGCGTGGCTGGCAGTTCTGCTGTTCCCGCCCACTGATTATAGGCTCCCACTTTTTGTTTTAGTTAAGAGAGCAGGGATGTGACCGTTGGAGCTGTCCACTTTTTCTTTCTCCTTCTTTTCTGATGGTTTGAGACGTGTTTGTTGCCTTCTGTGCAACTGAAACTGTACAACAACATTTTTTTTTCTCAGTAAAATTCCTCAATTGCATATGAAGTTATTAACCCATATGATCTTTTAAAATTTAATGACAGTGTCAATGTAAGATTTGTGTGTGTATTTACCTTTACTATATCCATTGCCAAAAATTAGCCAATGCACAAAACAAAGAAATCAAAACCAAACAAATCTCAGAAGATGAAAAACAAAACCCATAAACTGCAGAAGAATCTATAAATCAATATCACATGGACCAAAAGGCAACAAACTGGAAAAGAAAATGATCG
Organism: Clitarchus hookeri; assembly: GCA_002778355.1. Lineage (NCBI taxonomy): Eukaryota > Metazoa > Arthropoda > Insecta > Phasmatodea > Phasmatidae > Clitarchus > Clitarchus hookeri. The sequence continues at coordinate 3,678 of NQII01005631.1, read as the reverse complement.
ACAACAACCACAGTGAACATGAATTGGCAAAATATTATTTCCTGGTCAGAGTTTAAGGAACTGAAACACAGGGAAATGACACGGACAAACTTATATGAAATTAAAAATCAATTAAAAAACAGGGCAATAAAAACGATAACACTGCACCGATATTAGCCACAATTAACGCAAATGAGAAAAATACTATTTCCTTATCAATGTACATGAAATAAAAACAATTCACAAACGACAAAATGCAATACTGAATAGAAAGAAACCAACATTGAAATACACAATGCGACAATAACAACAGAAACTTAAAAAAAGTAATAATACCAGACTTTACAGCCACAATAAAACGAAATATGGAAAACAGTAAGTCCGTGTCAATATTTATGGAAAATGATCAAAACTATGTAAACACAACAAAAAAAACAGAAACGAAAAACTGCAAAACTGAGACAAACAATAAATCAATCTCAGAGGATGCAGTAAGATGTTGATAACGGGAAACTGAATACAGGTACTGAAACAAGACTACGCCAGAGGACACAACAAGACAGTAACAAGGAAAACTCGATGCAGATAATGAAACAAGACTTCACAACGTTTTGAGGTCTTGAATATGTCTTTTTCGTCAGATGAGACGCTGACTGTATTACACAGTTGCAGTAGACTGGAACTTTTGCTCGCATAATATTTACTCTGTTGTTTCTCTGTATTTTTTTTTTGAGGCCAGTTCCTTAAACGCTGACCAGGAATTTTTTTTTTTTTCTGATTTATGTTCATTGTGGTGACTGTTCATCATTTTTCTTGTCTAGTGTTTTGTCTTTCACTCGTTGGTTCATGTTATATTGACTTCTTAATTCTTCTACAGTTTTTCATCTCCTGAGATTTCTTTGATTTTGGTTTCTTTGTTTTGTTTTTACGATGATTTTCGGCAATAGATACAGTACATTTAAATACCAACTGGAATTATTAACCTACACAAAGTATGGAAAAATGTGTTACTCCTGAGGCTACAAATATTAATGTTGATCATTGCCGCTGTGAATAATTGGGAACTTAAATACTATTTGACTGTTTGCTAAACTAGTTTAGGAAGGCTACCATACATGTATTGAAAAATAATTTACCATTCATGTTTTCTCAGTGTGCGTTTTCACTTGCACGGTAAATGTTGAAACAATTTCTCAGTAGGTTGTCTATTTCCTTTTCGTCAGTTGGTTTGCACTTTTCACTTTATAAAAATTATTTTTTCATAATTGATTTCTTCGTATATATTTTAGGAAATTATTGCGAGATCCGGTTTTCTTACAATATCCCAATTTTGGCACAACTTTTGCGAAATTACTACTGTTCTAAACTTTATTATTAAAAATTTCCCTAGGGATAAACCACTGGACCCACACTTTAAAGGTGTCCATCAGCGAAATGATGAAAGTTTCGCACACTTATGTTAGCGTTTAATATTGCTGTCAGCAGTTGTTTATGATGCTGCGGAATTTAGTGTCAACAATTAATGCGCTCTCCTACGCAATGGACTTCCCCTAGTTAAATACTGTCTTGTTTATTTCTGTATGCGGTGTATATTATTATATGCAGTTCCTTTGCAACTGTGGCTGGAAGAGTTAATGTTAAGATATACGAAATCAAGTGAAGACCGTAAAAACTTACGTGACACGATATGTGTGTGATAGTTTTATTTATATTTCTCCATTGAAGTAGGGTATTAAACTCTATCTGGTAATCGTATAAACACCTGCTGCCAATAACATCAAACGTACATATATTTTTAATGGTCCCGACGTATGACAGAGAATTACATTGAAACAAAAAATATTTGTTCGTCGCAACGCCTAAAGTTACATTTCTATACATGTTTGATAGTTATAATTTCACAGACATGATCATGGTTCAAGGGATGGGAAATCCCCCCTCGTGAACTAACCCGTCTCTGTTTGGCAGTACCGTGCACAACGGAGCCTGTGTGAAGTAGTAAATACGTGCCTCGGCCACAGTTTCGTTCCATCTCTGGACATTTGCGCGCCGTAAGGGAGGGAGGAAATTGTCCCGCCCGTCTGGGCCATTAAACCCCGCTACGTGCTCGGATACGTCTCCCCGGGACTACGTGACTGCGCATGCGCCGTCGCGTCCTCGATTATGAAGCTCGTCTTCTCAGGCTGGCACCGTGTGCGCTGCGTGATCTGTAATCCTCTCGAACAACTGTTAACAGGGCGTGGGACGTAAATGAATGCTTCAACACGTCATCATACAAAAAGAGAAGGCAATCTGAGGAAACCATAGTTGCCAACTTTGTTAACAAATATTTTGTGATGGTGATTTGCGGCGCATATGTACATTAAATTTACGTGTATATATATACAAATACACGAACAGTTACAAGACCATTTCCAGATCCCAAATATACCATATTTGGTATAGTCTGTTCCCGGTTGACTGAGCACTTATGAAATCAGTCTCTGGCAAACACTGAGTAGCATGCGCCCAGTAAAGTTGGCAACGACGGAGGGAAAATAGTTGCTCCATGTCTTAATGTCGAATTAAAAGTCTCAAGTAAAAGTTTGAGAATACTGAAATATTTTCTTTCGCTTTCTGTTTTCTTCCAATGCATATAAGTGTAACAATTAGAAAATTTGTTAATATTTACTTTCCTTGCGAATTTTAATGTTTCTCCTAACTGAACCATTGTGATGATAATTCTACATATGGTGGAAGAATACACAATGCGTATACAAGTAGATCTTAAGCATTCATGCCATTCGCGAATTCATTGTGAAAGTAGCTACCATGGAAGTCATAATTCTGACATAAAATTAATGCACAGTTAAAATGAACCCCGTGTTAGGTTCAATATGAATCTGCCTTAAGAGGAAATCTTAAAGGAAGTCATACTGAATATTCGTTGTTGAATAGTGTAATGATGGTACCACCAAAACACCACTTCGCGAATTGTCGATTCGACGACACACTTGAGAAAGTTTGTTGAATTAAAAAAAGTTTTGTTAGTTTCTACATTTCTGTAAAAAGCCAGAGGTGATAACAATTTTTTTAATGAAAGGAATAATAACTAATGATGTCCAAATTAGTTAATTAAGAATAGTAAACATATTTAGTTTTTATTTCGTTAATAATATCCATGGCATGATTATAATCTTTTAGTACTAATTCAAAACTAAATTGTTATATACTAAAGTTGTTGTATGACACACGCAAATAATTCGTATTTATGCCAACTAATTTCGTAATACATTCAAAACCCGATCTTCATAACTCTTTGTTTTCTCACATGTTTAAATTTGATCGCGCTAACGTTATATTTATAGGAGTAGTTAACAATACTTTAATACATAAAGTCCCATTTAAAACTACCGTGCCTCCAAACGTATACGACTGTAGGAAATTATTTAACCCGTAACACATGTCATTCATAATATTTCATCGCACTGTGATATGTCCGTAATAACAAGCTCAATTTTACTCTCGCCCCCTTCCAGACGAGCAGTTTTCTTGCCTTGTAGCGCTAGCAGGCTGCACTAGTGTCGTGTAGAGTTGACTAATTAGGAAGGATTGTGCACTCTCTTGGAGAAAATATTACTGTTAAAAAGCAGATGTGCCTATCGGTTCCACTAACAAAACACGTCAACTATCCGCACATTTTGGATAGCGTATTCACCG